>PHNY01126621.1:1842-17444 GCA_003724115.2 Anethum foeniculum | reverse complement strand
CCCCCCCCCCCCCCCCTCCCCTCCCCTCCCCTCCAAACCCCAACCCCCATTGTTTCCTTCTATTTCACTCATTTCGTTCATTCACCCCAACTAAACGCAAAATTATTTTATGAAAACATCAACTATCAAATAATTAATAATCTTTAGATGTAATGGATTTTTGTCTCCTGCAAAGTCTTGAGAACTTTCACATCGCTTGGCCTGAAACTGTGATACATGGACCCATAAAACAACACAAAAATATTATCGCTTCCTTTTCACTCAGGAACACTCACTTGTGTACAAAATCTTCACACTTGCAGAAAAAACAGAACAGGGTGATGCAGTAACTTTTGCAGAAATGACATGTACATATATGCCTGGTTGTGAATCAACATCACACTCAAATTGGTGACATGTCCATTCTGTAATAAATTTCAAGACTCTCTTTCCTCATCCACTCTACTCTCTCACTCCTCCAATCCTTCGTACTTGCTCTTCATCAGAATCTAATCAACCAATAGGAACCCTGCAAACTTCATCACCATGCCCCAAAAGGATAGATTATTACACCCACTCTCTCTCCTCTCTCTATAATCTTGAAACCAAAACACAACCTCAAACACCCACTTTATGTTTTTTGTGTAGCTTTTGGCCACGTGCCTCTCACACACACCACTAACTAAAAATTTACAAACTCTCTGCATTCACTTATAAACTCAGACCCTTCTGCTTCTCTAAAAAAAACAGAGTTGGAGAAGAAGAGCAAGAGCCATTCGTGGCCTTTCACTCAACACACATGCTCAAAACACTGTAAGAGGTACACAAGTTCATTCTATATCTCTATCTTTCCTGCTGTGTGTGTGTATATATATATAATTCTGTGATCAAGAAACAGGGGAAGTGTTATTGAAATTACAGAGTTTTTAATTATGGCTTCTTTAGTTTCCTCCCCATTTACATTGCCTACAACTAAAGTAGACCAATTATCTTCAATTTCTCAAAAACATTACTTTCTTCATTCTTTTCTTCCCAAGAAAACTAATGCATCCAACTCGAAATCACCCATGAGAGTGAAATGTGCTGTTGTTGGCAATGGCCTTTTCACTCAAACCTCGCCTGAAGTGCGTCGTGTTGTTCCCGAAAATCTTCAAGGCCTTCCTACTGTAAGAATTGTATATGTAGTATTAGAAGCTCAGTACCAATCTTCCCTTACTGAGGCTGTTCAACTTTTGAACAAAAGTGAGAAAAATGCCTCATATGAAGTTGTTGGATACTTGGTTGAAGAGCTTAGAGATGAAGATACTTACAAGACTTTCTGTAAAGATGTTGAAGAAGCCAATATATTTATTGGATCATTGATTTTTGTCGAAGAGCTTGCTCTTAAAGTTAAGGCAGCTGTTGAGAAGGAACGGGACAGGCTTGATGCAGTTTTGGTGTTTCCATCAATGCCTGAGGTGATGAGACTCAACAAGTTGGGAACATTTAGCATGTCTCAACTTGGGCAATCAAAGAGTCCATTTTTTCAGTTGCTCAAGGGGAAGAAGTCATCTGCTGGCTTTGCTGACAGCATGTTGAAGCTTGTGAGAACTTTGCCTAAAGTTTTGAAGTACTTGCCAAGTGATAAAGCTCAAGACGCGAGGCTTTACATACTTAGTTTACAGTTTTGGCTTGGTGGTTCACCTGATAATTTGGTTAATTTTGTAAAAATGATTTCTGGTTCATATGTTCCTGCTCTGAAAGGGCTGAAGATTGAGTATTCAGATCCTGTTTTATTCTTGGATAACGGGATCTGGCACCCTTTGGCTCCCTGTATGTATGATGATGTGAAGGAATATTTGAATTGGTACGGTACGAGGAGGGATGCAAATGAGAAGCTTAAGAGTCCAAATGCACCAGTAGTTGGGTTAATTTTGCAGAGGAGTCATATAGTTACTGGTGACGACAGTCACTATGTGGCTGTGATCATGGAATTGGAAGCAAGAGGCGCTAAAGTAATTCCAATTTTTGCTGGTGGTCTGGACTTCTCAGGGCCAGTTGATAAGTATCTTGTAGATCCTATCAGCAAGAAGCCTTTTGTGCACTCGGTGGTGTCACTGACTGGTTTTGCTCTTGTTGGGGGACCAGCAAGACAGGATCATCCAAAAGCTATTGAGGCATTGATGAAGCTTGACGTGCCTTACATTGTTGCATTGCCTTTGGTATTCCAAACCACAGAGGAGTGGTTGAATAGCACATTAGGCCTGCACCCGATACAGGTTGCTTTGCAGGTTGCTCTACCAGAGCTCGATGGAGGCATGGAGCCCATTGTCTTCTCCGGTCGTGATCCAAGAACAGGCAAGTAGAGAATTATTTTTTTCCACTCTTTGTTTATTTCCTTCTAAAATATATGCATCAAATTTACTTACTGGTTGCAGTATTCAACCAATATATGTTGCATGTAAATGTATTTTAGTGCTCATTTTTATATGGTGAACCCAATTTTACTGCAGGCAAGTCACATGCTCTTCACAAGAGAGTGGAGCAGCTTTGCACCAGGGCTATCAACTGGGGTGAATTGAGAAGGAAAACAAAGGTTTGCGACCTTAAGATACTTCTTGTTTCATTATGCGTGCTTTCTGTAGGTATATTCTTGTCTATTATTCGGGTAGGTGTACAATGCATAGTGCCAAGATTGTTGTTCGAGTCAACTAGACTCTAGAGTCTAAAGGCTTTAATCAGACATTCAGGTGCTTTTGTTATTCAAATTATTTGGACTGATGAACAAGAAAGATAATTTCATTTGTTTTTTTGGCATCAGTAGCTTGCCTAGCTTTATAAGGCCAGGATATATAATAACAGTAGCTATAAATATACAATCCGTTTTGAGAATACATTTCCAAATTCGAGGTGTTTCATTCATAATCGTCAATCAGATATATATATTTTTTGACCTGTGAATCTGTGGAACTTGTAGAGTTTACACATCCTATCCTTATATTACCTATAGTCTTCAAAAATCTATTCACGTAAAACTTCTATATTTTTAGAAGTATATTAGTACGCTTATTGTCTGTGAAAATAGGTCTGCGCATAATACTTCTTTTGCATTATTACTGTGATTACCTCTGTTGCTCAAAGATATTGGTTCTATATGTTTATTGATCTTGCGAAATGTAAAACATCTTACTCTACTTTTTTGTCAACATTCTGAACTAAGAAGGTAAGAAGTGTAATTTATGAATATCCATGAAAGCACATATACTTGGACAATGAGGTTTAGTGTCCGTCATAATAGCCTTGTGTTGAAGTATAAGAGAAGTCTCAGTAACATTCATGGTTTGGTGTCATTTCCAAGTTCCATGGAGGCCAATATCTTATATTACTGTATCATCTTTATATTGAGCTGAATAAACTGATGTGAAGATTACAAAGTTGGCTAAGCCCTTGATCGTATATATATGCAGGCTGAAAAGAAAGTAGCTATCACTGTATTCAGTTTTCCTCCAGACAAAGGAAATGTTGGAACTGCAGCTTACCTAAATGTGTTTGCCTCCATATTTTCTGTTCTCAAAGACCTTGAAGGAGACGGCTACAATTTAGAAGGACTCCCCGAGACTGCTGAAGCCCTAATTGAAGATATACTTCACGACAAAGAGGCTCAGTTCAGCAGCCCAAATCTCAATGTAGCATACAAAATGGGTGTCAGAGAGTACTACAAACTAACTAGCTACGCCACCGCATTGGAAGAAAACTGGGGAAAGGCTCCTGGGAGTTTGAATTCAGATGGCGAGAACCTGTTGGTGTATGGTAAACAATATGGAAATGTTTTCATTGGCGTTCAGCCTACATTTGGTTATGAAGGTGATCCTATGCGGCTACTTTTCTCGAAATCAGCCAGCCCCCATCATGGTTTTGCTGCATATTACTCATTTGTTGAGAAAATATTTAAAGCTGATGCGGTGCTTCATTTTGGCACTCACGGTTCTCTTGAATTCATGCCTGGTAAACAGGTCGGTATGAGTGATGCTTGTTATCCAGACAGTCTTATAGGCAATATTCCCAATGTTTACTATTACGCAGCTAATAACCCTTCTGAAGCTACTATAGCCAAACGAAGGAGCTACGCGAATACTATAAGTTATCTGACTCCTCCAGCAGAAAATGCCGGGCTCTACAAAGGACTGAAGCAGCTGGGTGAGCTGATAGCTTCTTACCAGTCTCTCAAAGACACTGGTCGTGGTCAGCAAATTGTGAGCTCTATTATTAGCACGGCCAGGCAATGCAATCTTGACAAAGATGTGGATCTTCCTGATGAAGGAACTGAAATCTCTGCCAAGGAACGTGATCTTGTGGTTGGAAAAGTGTACTCCAAAATCATGGAGATAGAATCACGACTTTTGCCTTGTGGACTCCACGTCATTGGTGAGCCTCCATCAGCAATGGAGGCAGTTGCCACTCTTGTTAACATTGCGGCACTGGACAGGCAAGAAGAAGGAATTACGGCTCTCCCATCAATCTTGGCTCAGACTGTAGGAAGAGAGATTGAAGATATATATAGAGGGAGTGACAAAGGAATTTTGAAGGATGTTGAGTTGCTTCGGCAAATTACTGAGGCGTCACGAGGAGCCATATCTGCATTTGTTGAGAAAACAACTAATGAGAAGGGCCAAGTGGTCAACGTGACTAGTAAACTAAACTCTATCCTCGGTTTTGGTATAAATGAACCTTGGATTCAGTACCTGTCAGACACGAAATTTTACAGGGCTGACAGGGAACAACTGAGAGTTCTATTTGGGTACTTGGGTACGTGTCTGAAGTTAGTTGTAGCTGATAATGAGTTGGGAAGTTTGAAACAAGCGTTGGAAGGAAAGTATGTGGAACCAGGTCCCGGTGGTGACCCAATCAGGAACCCCAAAGTTTTACCAACTGGAAAAAATATTCATGCACTTGACCCACAGTCAATTCCCACTGAAGCTGCATTGCAAAGTGCTAAGGTTGTAGTGGATAGGTTGCTCGAGAGGCAGAAGGCTGACAATGGAGGAAAGTATCCTGAGACTGTTGCACTTGTTTTGTGGGGAACAGATAATATCAAAACGTATGGTGAGTCTTTGGCTCAGGTTATGTGGATGATTGGAGTCAGGCCTGTCCCTGATTCTATAGGCCGGGTAAACCGGGTGGAGCCTGTTAGTCTTGAAGAGCTTGGAAGGCCAAGGGTTGATGTTGTGGTGAATTGCTCTGGAGTGTTCAGAGATCTCTTTATCAATCAGGTACTTATCCTTCTTTTTTGTGGTTCTGATTTGTTTTAAAAAAATTCAGTTTGATTGATGATCTTAAATAAATGTTCAAAAATATTCATTGTTATAATATTCATCATATTTCTGAAGTTCAAAATTTCCGAATTTCTTGACAGATGAATCTCTTGGACCGGGGTGTGAAGATGGTAGCTGAACTTGATGAGCCCGAAGAGCAGAACTTTGTCAGGAAACACGCGTTAGAGCAAGCAAAAACTCTCGGCGTTGAGGTTAGAGAAGCTGCAACACGAATATTCTCGAACGCCTCAGGCTCATACTCCTCCAATGTAAACCTTGCTGTCGAAAATTCTTCATGGAATGATGAGAAGCAGCTTCAAGATATGTACTTAAGCCGCAAGTCGTTTGCATTTGACTGTGATGCTCCTGGAACGGGTATGATGGAGAAGAGACAAGTATTTGAGATGGCTCTAAGTACGGCCGAGGCCACATTCCAAAACCTCGATTCATCAGAAATCTCACTGACTGATGTCAGTCACTACTTCGACTCTGACCCTACCAATCTGGTACAGAACCTAAGGAAGGATGGAAAGAAGCCGAATGCATACATTGCAGACACCACCACGGCTAATGCACAGGTAAACATCCATATCTAGTCTTCTGTATGTTCTATACATAGTATATATTTTATTAGCCAATCCTTTATATCCAAATAGAAACTAAATCTTGCATTCACTATTTTTTTAAGGTTCGTACACTCTCTGAGACTGTCCGACTTGATGCCCGGACAAAGTTGTTGAACCCCAAATGGTATGAAGGAATGCTGTCCAGCGGATACGAGGGTGTTCGTGAAATTGAGAAGAGGCTAACTAACACGGTGGGCTGGAGTGCTACGTCAGGACAAGTGGACAATTGGGTCTATGAAGAAGCAAACACGACATTCATCAAAGACGAAGAGATGTTGAAGAGGTTGATGAACACAAACCCAAATTCCTTCCGGAAGCTGCTACAGACTTTCTTGGAAGCCAACGGACGTGGATACTGGGAAACTTCAGAAGAAAACATCGAGCAATTAAAGCAGTTGTACTCCGAAGTTGAAGATAAGATTGAAGGAATTGATCGGTAAATACTGTAACTTACAAGTAAATTCTTGAATGCAATATAACATTCTTAGTTTACCTGAACCATTTCTCCCTTGTGCCTGGAGAATGGGTTAATGTAACTTCCGAGAACAGTTCGAATGTGAAATTGTTTTTTCCACTCCCCAATTGTAATTTACGTCATTCTGGGGTTCTGTTGTCATTGTATGTAATTCAGATTACTATTGAAAAGTATAAATGCATTTAGTTACATGATAGTTCCACAACTGCTGCTTAATTGAGTGGATACATCAAATTTGTTTACGAAAGAAATTACAGAGAAAAAAAATCAATTCCTTAAATGTAGAAGTTCTACACCTGCTTCTTGGTTGTGTGGAACTGTGGATACATCAAATTTGTTCAAGAAAGAAACTAGTTACACTGGAGTTCTACAGCTGCTGCTTCGTTGCGGAAATTTTGCCTAAGAAAAAAACTACTGAGAGAATATCAATTCCTTAAATGTACGAATAATATACAACTTAAACTGTCAGCAAGATACCAACCTACATATTCTTTACGCTCCCTCCAACCCCGCGGGAGTTGATCTTCAAACTGTAGACAACAACACAGGACATCTCTACTAAATAATAATTCCTTTTCAAGGAATTGTACAAAAAGCTGCAGGCTCTGGTTTAAAATTACATATTGATGCATGCAAGTTTGCAGTAAGCGTTGACTTCCTTCATTGGCATTCAAAATTTAGACCAACTCCATTAAAAGAGGATCCCCTGCTGCCATTATTCTTATAAGCTTTATGAAGTCTTGCTCACTCGAGACATTCCACGGGTGAACTGCAGATGCTTCCGGGGAATAAAATGTTGACGAATTAGAAGGCTGTTTTCGCTTATAAACCATTGAATGGAAGATGGAGTCAAAGTTATCAGATGAATCCATCGCTAAAAAGATCATTGGTATTGCAACCTTTTGATGCATATCTAGATGGCCAATTAGATTCACAAGATCAATGTAGTCAGCTACAGATCTACGAGGTATATAAAATACCTCAGAACTACATATCGTGAGGGTCATGTCACTCTTCACTGATTCCTTGTAACTGACTTGGAAGTGAACTGGCATAGTAGCAACAACTTTCTTCACCATTTCTGCTTGTTGAACAAACCAATCTGATTTCCCAGAAAGTGGAACAGAACTCCAGGACTTGGACACCTGATCAGACAGTTAGAGACAGATCATAGTCGTTTTTAAGAACAAACGCTCAGGCATGTCAAAAAGCGAGATGTCTAGAAACCGCATCGAAAGGAAGAGCTCTAAATTTATTAGCAATATCTACGTTACTTTTTTTTTGTTGTCATTAAGTTTAAAGCTAATGATTTTTTATTCAGTGCAGTTTCTAAAATTGAGAAACTAATTTCTATTAAAGAAGTGTTAAAGGAAAAATGTAATGCTAGGAACTGGGTCAATTGACATAGTGTGCAAATGTAATTATTGTTCAAGTGTCAAGAAATGACAATCATGAGTAAAAAAATAGGCAGGGCAACCTCACGGTTTAATTACCTTGTTTGTAATCCAGAGCTTAGCCTTGTCTGCTTGTATTAAGTTCCAGTAATTAAGAATAGTATCATCTTGGAGGAACAGGAACCCTTCCGCATTCGTAAATCTATTCAATACGTTCGGGAGATGCCTGTAGACAAAATTGTGACAGATATGATAACATGATCTATTAAAATTAGATAGGAATAAAGGCTACTGAATAATGAGTGAATACAGTTATCATGTTACACTGCAACTAATGGTTTCTAGTCACATCATTCATCTAACAATTAGACCCATATCTTACATACAGAATGTATTGGCATCATAACAATCAAAGCTTGCTTCAAATAAAATCATATTATCAACAAGCGACCTCTTGATTTGACACTGATCCTAACCAAATTGCAACATGTGAACATAAAAAGACTAAAAGATAATTAGTTGAAAGCTGATTTTTTTTTTTTACTATTATACAACACAAAGGTAATAAATATTATAAGCTTTTGAACCAGAAAAAAAGGCAAATAAAAGAAAGACATAATCCAAGGGATTTGCATATCTCATTTATTTTTGTATTTGCAAACTACAGATAACACAACAGCAGTTATCAGTATGCATTTCTCTTAATCATTAGTGATTAGTGAACATGCTCGATCACAAAAACCAGCTTCCAAAGAAATATCACATTATATAATACTATTTCTCATATTTACAAGTAAATTGTATTTCTAGTTTGTGTAAAGCATTTAAGTTCTTTTGTTAGAGATTCCATCTTCTGATTGTAGACATCTATGCGTCATGTCTAAATCACTTCTTAAGAGTTTAAGTAGTGTCATGACTCATAAACTCTTGATGATCAACATGCATAATCAACAAATACCAAAAAGAAAAAGAAACAATGGCCAACTTCTGCAAACACAGAAAGTTGCAGGTAATTCTAATACTGCTGGTATAGGGGAAATTAAACCTTACCTGTAAACATGGTCAAGCTTGGCTTCTTCAACGGCAAGATCTATATTTTTCTGCTCTGACAAAATAACAACTGCCTTAAATATCCTTCCATAAAGCAATCTCCACTCCAAAGCAGTACGTTCAACAGGACCGGTACAGAACATTATAAGCACTACATTCCCAAAGTTCTTCCTCCACCTAATTAAATTCCCAATTTCATAATTCACTGTTCCAGTTTCATCAACTCCAAGATGAACAGATGGTAACTTTTGAGGAACAAAGTCCTTCCCATCTCCATGACCAATATTTGCCCGAGGCCTATCTAATTCAAGTGACATCAGCCTTGGCTGCTTGTACCCAACCGCAATCAAATCTTGAAGCCAAGCAGCAGTAAACTTCACATCTTTCTCAGACCAGAAACCTTCCTCAGCCATTGCGAAACTCAATTCCAAAATTTTCTCAAATAATTTATGCTTACTCGATCTCCAAGAGATCAAAAACTTGATTAAACGACCAACATTTACATGAAGATCTTTCTCCTCAGAAAACGGGTAAGCCTCAACTCTGTCATACCTATGTACAGTCGGAGGATATACAACAAGATAGCCACCGATTTCCCACAAAAGCCTCTGCCCCCAATAACCCCTCAATACATCAGAAGCCATTGAACTCACTGAAACAGGAAGCATCAGACCCCAAAATGCCGAAGAATGGTACATAGTATTAAAAGAATTAACCGGCGCCATAACACCTTGTGGCAATGCCACTTTGGGGGAACGATCATCAAACCTAATATCAAATCCATCCAAACCCGGCTTCCTAGTAAAATAAAAAACCGAATCAATATCAGGAAGACCATTAGATATCCCCTGTTGAATAAACTGCTTCCCACCAAACACTTGATTGTAATACAATTCATGACCAATCTCACCTACATTCTCCAATGGCAATCCCCTAGGCCAAACCGACCTCTGTCCAAAATGAATATAAGGATTCACAACAGTCCTATTAGGATTCTCACAACTATACTGCAATATAACCTCTTGCCTAGCATTTTCACCAACTAAATCCACATCAAAATGCCTACCAAGATCATCACTAATCACCTCACCGCGATCATCAGCATCAAAAATCCTCTTGGCACCATGCTGAATCGCAAACAAATACCCAACAGACTTTCTAACATAAGAACCATAAGGCAAATAATCAACAACCCTAAACCCTAATTTAACTTGTTCTTGAAGTGACAAAAAGATAGTACCTTTCAAGTTCCAATCATCAGGAGTCCTGGAATTCCCAATTGCCAGCACTTGCCACCCCTTAATCTTGGAAACTTTACGAAGCGAATCAGAAGGGTAACTGGAAACAGAAACCACAATCCAATTCTCAGATTGAAAATTAGCAAAAGGGGTTGTTTTATCTTGAATTAACTCCACTTTAGCCCAATCAACATGAGGAAAATGTAAAGTTTTCTCAATGGGTTTAGCCTGAGACTGGAAGCAAACAAGTGCAGCAGAGTCACCAACATTACGAAGAAAGAAAAGGGCAGCAAGAGTGAGGATCAAGAGAGCAACAGTGAAGATTTTGTAAAGATTATCAGAGACCCATGTGGAGAAATCAAGTGATTTAGACACTGAGAAACGATTTGCTTTACGAGTTGGTGATTTTGATCCAGGGTCTGGTTTTGGGTTTGGACGATCTTGGACCAACATTGAATCCAGTCTTCAAAATAACACTGTGGAATCAGAAATAAATGAGGAATTAAAGTGCTTAGTTTGTTGTATTTTGTGAATTTGAATCTTGTTTCACAAATATGGACTGGACTGAATTTAAGTGGGTATATATAGATTTGTATGTATTGGTGAAAATGGGGAGGGTGAAAATAAAGTGAAGTTGCCGACAAAGTATGGGTTGGGGATACTTGTGTTTTCTTTGCTTCGATGTAACTCTGCTGCCTGGCTCTCCTCTCTCGGTCTCTTTTTTAGTTGGTGTGCGTTGGGGTGGGTGGGACCCATCATCTTTTTTCCTCTTCGCATTTGCTTTTCATTCACTCTTTTTTCTTTCTTTCAACAGGCCCTTTGCATTCACTCTTTACTCATGTACTACATATATACTTTGATTAACTTATTAAAAATTTCAAATTTCAAAGTATTTGTTTGTTAGACCAACTCCAATAGTGGACTAAAGGTCCAAATTTAGATCAATTTCGGTACAAATTCACCAAACAGTGACCTAAATTTCGGTCCAAATTTTGACCGACCAGCACTATTCATCGGTCAAAATTTGGACCGAGATTAAAATAATAGGTTTTATTATTTACTTTTTAGTTTATTACATAAAACTTTGATTTCGGGTATTTATAAATGTAATTAACTTACATTATAATATTATTACTTTTTTTAATTAAAATTTAAATTAACAAATTATTAAAACATAATTAAATAAATATGCTTGCATTTATTAAATTCAAATTACAAATACATTCAAACATTAAAATAAGGATTACAACACATAAAACATAATTTTAAATACAACGTGAATGAAAATGCGATATGAACTAAATTATCAATTTAATCTGACAAATTAAATCGACTTCCTCCAAGATAATCAAAATATTGCCCTAATTATCAATTTAATTAGAATTTTATTATTTATTATTAAAAAATTTTAAAATAAATAAATAAATTAATAATAATAATAAAATAATATCTTATATCATATAAAAATAAAATATGTATTATTTTAAAAACTTAAAATAGTAGAAAGAAACATTTGAACATTTGGACCGAAATTTAGACTAAATTGTTGGAGTTGGAGAGGGGTTTGGTCCAAATTTGGACCAAAAGTTGGTCCAAATTTGGACCAAACTGTTGGAGTTGCTCTTACGAGAGAAAATGTAGAATAAATTGTTGGAGCAGGACATGAAAATAATTATAATCTCTGTGACAACATTGAATTCACAGGAGCATCTCATTTCTTGAAGAACGTAGTCAAATTCCGGAATAACATTTCACAATTATTAAATCGCAATTGTTTTACATGGAAACAATTCAATGGAGAAAAAATATATTTTTGGACCGGTGGAAGGATGAAGGGCATCTAAAGGATCTTTTCCCGGAATTATATAAGATATCTTTGCTGAAATTTGTGAAGATTAACAAGTTCTTGGCAAAATTGGATAACACCAATGAAAATAAAAACTTTATGGAAAGGAAAGCTAGATAGTGCCGAGCACCGATCATTAAAACATCTTAAAAAATATATAAGGGACAATCAACTATTGGAGAAGGAGGATAAACTCTTGTTAATTTCAGGTGGGGACCTCTTTCTTCAACAGAGTGCTGCAAGATTTTGTTAAACGGTAGGTTAGGGGCACATCTGACTCAATTTGGAACTCGATATGAAAATCAAAAATGTCATCGAAAATAAATATTTTCCTGTAAAAATTACAAAGAGAAGTAATCCCAACTAAGAAATTCCTGTAAACTCGCATGGGAACAATCTCTCCACTCTGTGTCTGGTGCAACTGTTCAGAAGAAACAGTACATCACCTATTCTTGGAAGTATGTTGCTGAATGGTGAAGCATGGAAAGAAAGTTGGACAAGCTATCTATATTCTCATTGGTCATGCTCTTAAACTGTGAGAATAGAGAGCCTTTCTCGAAATACTGGCAAACAATCACTACTGCAACGTTGTGGACTATATGCCTCGTGTCAAAATGAGTTACTTTTCAGAAAAAAATGAATTTTGACAATTAATGTCAACCCCTATGGTGCAATCAATGTCCATCTTAAAAAATGAATTAATACATATCATCAGAGCAGTAATTACAAATAGGATTATGGGCTTCAAGATAGTCATTTGTTTAAATTCCAGCAAAGCTATTAATTCAATAAGTAATGGACTGGAGTTGTACCTACCAATACATGGGCCTATCCGACCTATTAAAAATCTATTAGGTCAGGCTTTCCATCTAAAATACACGCCAAGAGATCTCAATATAAATGTAGACAGCCTTGCAAAAATGGGTTTGAAACAGATCTGAGATGGCTTCTTATTGGGCCTAGCCCAATGTGTTTTATTTATTTCTCTGATGTTGCAACAAACTATTACGAGATATTCTTTTGTCTAGCAATTCATACACTAAAACCCCTAAAAGATGTTGACTAGTATTGTTCAGAGGGTAATAACCATAACCTCAACGTTTCTCAAAGAAATCTTCCCCCCGTGATCTGATTCTGCTTTGTTCCAATGCAATCTCATTGGTAAAATAACGTTCCTAGTTTATCACACTCTGCATAAGCCATTTTGTCAACCCAGATTTTTAGGAAGCTTTGTAAAAGTGAATCATTCGTTTATATTATTTATACCCTGGCCTTGACAATTCTTTAGTTCACTCAGCATTGTATGCATATCCACTATATTCCCATGTGTCGTTTTCTTATCCTTCTCCCCACTCAATATAGAATATACTTGGCTGAAAATCAATGTTCAGTGTGTTCAAGTGACAAAAGCAAGAAATCTAGGTAACAACAATGGGGTGGGAGTCATACTTCGTGATTCACAAGGGTCAGTCCTATGGGCAGCACTTGGCCCACTTCAAGGTATGGACGAGATGCAAGCAACCTTATGGGCTGCCCAAGCATCTGTCATTGAAGCATGGCACATGGCTTCCATGCAATACACATGGAAACAGTGAGTCATGAAGTCTTTGATGCTCTCCACCTTTAAGAGGTTGTTTTCCCTCCTCCAAACCTCGAAGACGCCGTTCGTCAATTCAACACCATGTTCACAAACAATTTTTTAGAGAATGCCACTGCACGAAGGGTCTCTATTCCTCAAAGAATGAATGCTATAACGGAGTATATAGCATCCTACGGACTGCAGATAATGACCCAATTTGTTGAGGTTCCTTATGTGTTTGGAAATCTTCAATATTTCCTAGATAGAGACATGGGCCTTGCTCTCCATGGAGATAGTCCCAAACTTTGGAGAGGGAGAGGTAATGGATGGCTCTCCACCACAACCAGCTGATTTTGTGAATGAGAACTATGATGAGATGGATTTTGTGATGGACTCTCTATAGGAACACCACCCAGTTGTAAGAGAAGGGAAGATTGTTGCAGAGGATGCAACAAGGCTGATATCTACTCAAGTTTCCACTGAAAATATGAATGTTTCGGACCCTCAACGATCAAAAGACATAACCCAGATGGAAAAAAACTGGCAATAATTGGGAAAGGTGACAAGGAAAGACCAAAGTGATTCATAATATAGAGTGGAACAAACAATCGTATCTTGCTGCCCAGGTTATAGCACTTGCAGATGAAGATAACCTGCTGGCAATATCTAAAGAATTTGGCGATGTCTCCATAGGCTTGGACAGGGAAATGCTCCCAGGGATTCTAATGTGTGATCTACTTCAGTGTGCAGTGAATGGTACACTGGGATCGTCGATAATGAAAGCCAGGATTAACGACTTGGTATCCACAAGTCAGAGAAAGGACCAAGCAGAAGGCAACTTTACTGTGGAAAATGAGGTAATGACTATAGACCAAGTTCTTATGGAAATGGAATAATTTGAGGGAGGGGAGGTAACAAATGTGCACCAAGAAGATGAATGAAGAAGCGAGAAGAAAGTAAATAGTTGTATTTCAATGGGTATTATGTTTTTATCTTATGTATTCATATACAATTTTCAAGATTAAGTACAGATTAGTTATAGGAATATTAGAAGATTAAGTAGCAATGCTCCAGAGGAATTGTAATATCTTTTCAGGCCACGCCGCTTATGAAATACAACTGATCTCGCTTAGCAAAAAATAATAAAAATAAACAGAGTAAATTTTACTCTTAAACTATACATCAAAACTATACTAGTCTCATATCTAATACATTCCCAGGCTCAGTCGTGAGGATTTTAGAGGACAAATGGCCTAGGGTCCAATATTAGAAGTGGTCCTAAAATTTTAAAAATATATAATTATATTGTAAAAAAATTTAAAATTGACAAACGATGTGTTAGGCCTTAATTATACTGTAGAGGGGGTGAATACAATGTAGAACAATCAAATCAAACTAAACATAAAATATGAAGAACATTTTTTTATTGATGAATAAAAACTGATAACAAGTTACAATAAACTATTTCAAAAGATGAACAGATATTCTTGAGAGCTGCTAGGTTACACGAATGATAAAAGTGATAAGCAACACATATAGTGTAAACCTAATTTGTGTTTATATGTTACACAACTTCACTATCAATTACAAAGATATGATATACATAAATAAATTGATTAGATTATATCCTGTAATTACCATCTACTAATCAATGTAATTTCTGTTTCTTCTTGCTGTCTTCAGGACCCTATCTCGAAGAGGGAACTCGAGATTGGTAATCTTAGAGATGGATTGTATATGTTCAGTTCATCTATGGCTTTTTCTTCATGTAATTCTAGTAAAACACTCTCAGGTTTTTGCTATAATCAAATTAGTACAAATGATGCTACTATTTGGCATGCAAGGTTGGGTCATGTTCCCTCCTCTGTATTGCAGAAATTGTCTGTAAAATGTGATACTAATTTTCGTAACTGTGATTCATATCATTTTGCTAAACAGTCCAAACTTTCATTTCTGATATTACTTCTTATTTTGCTGAATTGTTTGATTTAATTCATGCTGACTTGTGGGGATTGTATTCAAAGAAAACTACTGATCATTGTAATCAGTTTTTAACAATTCTTGAGGATAAGTCTAGGACCACATGGGTTTTTGTTAGGTAATGAATTACACACAGAGGGGGGG
>PHNY01126543.1:2953-19041 GCA_003724115.2 Anethum foeniculum | reverse complement strand
AGGGTCGAGATATGAGTAATTGTGTTGATGAGAAATATAAAGGAAATGTTTTGAAAAGGATTGGTAAAGATTGCAAGTGACAACCCAGATTCCTGACCCTGGATTTGGGGGTGTTACAGTTCGTGTTCGTGAACGGGCCTTAAACATAAACTTCCCTACATAATTAATGCAACATTAATTATGTATTTAGGACTTTATTTTATTTACTTTTTATCCATATCAATTACTTTATATTTTCTAAATTTTCTACACATTCTTCTTAAATTAACTTACCATCTTAATATTCTCTCAAAGTTTCTCTTTTGACATATTCTTCTAAACTTTCCAAACTTTTTTTTCTATATCAACTTATTATCTTAATATTCTCCTAAAATTTCTCTGTATGTTATACTCTCATAATGTATTTTTTTTATATTTTTAGGTAATGAAATGAATTCTAATATTTCTCTTATAGTTTTTGGGTAAAATGAAATAATTATAAAAGACGGATATTTAAAAATATGCTGTATACTAGCTTTTAATTATAAACCCGACTTCGTTAACTGGTACTTATAAAGACAAGTATATATTTTTTTTAATGATTCTCAAATCGTCTCATTCTAATTTTCTAATTTTCATAATTTTTTAAATTAATAAATATCATCAACTTTCATTACCTTATATTTCCCTAAATTTTCTTCACTTTCTTTCTAAATCAACTTACCATCATGATATTCTCCTAAAGTTTTTCTTTTTTCTTTAAATCAATCTACCTTCTGATTTTCTCATAAAGTTATTTTTTTAATATATTCTCCTAACATTTCTCTTATATTTCTCCTAAAATCAATATACTATCTTAATATTTTCCTAAAAAATTTCTTTAAATTTTTGCCTATGAATTGATTAAATATTTATAAAGACGACTAGACGTTTATGTGACGACTCTCAAGTACCCTCATTTTATTTTTCTAATTTTCACAAATTTTCAATTAATAAATATCAAAAACTATCTTTATCATATATTCTCCTAAACTTTCACCACTATGTTTGTAAATCAACTTACCATCATAATATTCTTCTAAAATTTCTTCTTTTCATTTAAATCAACTTACCACCTAAATATTCTCCTAATGTTTCTTTTCTAATATATTCTAGTAACATTTCTCTACTATTTCTCTTGAAATCAACTTAGAATCTTAATATTTTCATAAAAATTTTGCTTCTAATTTTTAGCCTATAAAATATTTATAAAAATAAAATATATTTTTATCAATATTTTTTTAAAAATAATTTATAGAATTTCCGCGAAGCGCAGCTTATGTGGCACCTCTTAGATCGTCTTATTCTATTTTTCAAATTTTCTCAAATTTTTTGAATTAAAAAATATTAAAAACTACAATTACCTTATATTTTTCTAAATTTTTGCACTTTCTTCTTAAATTAACTTACCATCTTAATATTCTTTCAAAATTTCTCTTTTAACATATTATTCTAAACTTTCTCCACTTTCTTCTTGAAATCAACTTATTATCTTAATATTATTCTAAAATTCCTTTATATTACATTCTCCTAATATTCTTCTTAAATATTAAAACTACAATTACCGTATATTATTCTAAATTTTATGCACTTTCTTCTTAAATCAACTTATTATCTTAATATTCTCATAAAATTTCTATATATTATATTCTCCTTATATTTTTTAGTTAATGAAATAAATCCTAATATTTCTTTTATATTTTTTGGGAAATGAAATGAAATAATTATAAAAGACAAATATCTAAAAAAATGTGGTGTAAAGTTATATATATATATATATATATATAGTTTATTTCTATTGCTAATGTGTATTTTATTTATATAATATTTAAATATTTTTCTCAAGTCATTTTTTTAATAGTTTATACGGCTGCTGCAAAACACAGCTTCGTTAACTTTATTTATAAAAACAAGTATATGTTTTTATCAATGACTCTTAAATCGCCTCATTCTATTTTTCTATTTTTCACAAATTTTTGAAATAATAAATATGAAAACTACCACTATCATATATTCTACTGACTTTCTCCACTTTCTTTCTAAATCAACTCACCATTATGATATTCTCCTAAAACTTCTCCTTTCTCTTTAAATCAACTTACCGTCTAAATATTTTCCTAAAGTTTCTTTTTTATATATTTTCATAACATTTCTCTCATATTTCTTCAAGAATCGACTTAATATCTTAATATTTTTCTAAAAATTTTCTTTGATTTTAGTCTATGAAATATTTACAAAGAAAAGTATATATTTCTATTAATAATTTTTTGAAAATAATGTATAAGCCTGCCGCGAACGCGACTTAGATGACTAATATCTTTACTATATATATAAAGTAAAACCCTTAGGAGCTCTAGAATTACTCGAATTATATTTATCTTTTTTTAAAGCTCCTCTAAATTAAATATTAAAATCAAAACTTCCTATTTTCATGTCCTAACTTTTAGGTATGGTAGTAATTATAAAAGATAAGTGTCCACAAATAACTTTTAAGTCTTATTTTTTAAGAAAATATAATCGAAACCTTTTATAAATTGGATAAGAGATTTTAAAAGATCAAAACTTTCTTTTTTAGGTCCTATGCTTGAGAAAAGAAAATTGAAACTTTTTTTGAATTGGATAAGAAATTTTTGAAATCAAAATTCATTTTTAAAAATATTTCTAAATAAATTTATTTTCTTACGTTTTGATTTTAAAAATATTAAAAACTAAATTTATTTTGTTACGTCTGTTTTGAAGGTACTAACTTTCAATTACCCGAATTATAAAAATATATCAAATACAATTACAAATCTTAAGATTTTATATATCTATGTTTTTGATAAATTGAAGTTTTGAAAGTATTTACGTAATTCAGGATTGCCATGTGAAAGTTGAGATACATATTCTAATTAAATTAAAAAAAATCTCACAAGAGATGAAAATCAAAATTAAATTCAAATAGGAAAAATATCTAAAAATATGTTAGATATATATTTAACATATTTAAATAGAAATACAAATTTAAAACTAAACACTTTCAACTTCAAAATTGATTCAAATTCAAAATTTTCGATTCGACAAATGAATTAGTGTTTATTTATATATATATAGTGTCAAAAAATATATTTATTACAACAAGTGACGGCTTAAGAAAACTTAAGAGAAATAGGTATAACAAAAAAGTAAGTAAATACTTTATTTTTAGTCTTCACATATTTAATTTGTATAATAATTTATATGGGTCAAACTCTACGGAGAACACTTTTAAGAGTGAGAACACTGATAATACTTTCTTTGTAGAGAATAAAATATTGAAAAATGTACAGAACAATTGTTCAAAATTTTTAAAAGTTTAAGGTGTGTAGAACAATTGTGCTCACTGATCTCACATAAAATTGTTCTTATCAGAGTCACGTCTATATCTTATATATTTGTTTCTCAAATTTTCCTCTGAAACAAATTTTATTATTGAGTTAAAAATTTATCTAATAATTTTTATAATGAAAAATTATATAAAAGAAAAAATCTAATTCTATTTATAATTGCGAAGCGCAGCTTTTTTGACTATCTTTATATAAAGAAAAAACAGGTCATTTATGTGGCCCCTCCTAAATCAGCTCACTCTACTTTTCTAATTTTCACCATTTTTGAATTAATAAATATCAAAAATTCTAATTCAAAACTTTCTTTTTTAGGAGAAAGAAAAATCGAATTCTATTTATAATTGGGAAAGAGATTTTTTAATATTGTTAAATATCTATCGACCATGTCTATATAAAGAGATTAGTATTATAACAAGTGCAATACATCTGAATGTTTGTTAGTGTTGTGTGATCATACTTTTTTAATTTTTAATGAATACTTTCAATATTTTTGTGTAATTAACCATCTAATATGTTTAAATTTTGTAAAGTTTTAGTCACAAGAATGTCATACATATGTCATTCTTGCTATTTTTTTAATAGTTTTATAATTTAGGTTTGTATTAATTTTGTATCACGATTATATATACTTGGTTGATATTTGTACGTATAACGATTTTTACTACATTCATAATTTGTAATGTTTTCCAATTAATGTAATGTTGTTTCAAAAAAAAAAAGTTTACTCTAATGTTTTAAAATTTGACGTTATTATGAGTTTAAAATATTTACAGAAAAAGAAGAAAATAAAGTTAATGTATTGTTTCGTAATATATAGAGTTTACTCTCTCTGTCCCATTGAATTCTATACATTACTTTTTGGCACGCTTTTTAATACTCATTTAAAGTATTGTTTCATATTGTTTTAAAAAAAAATTCTGAATAAAAGTTTAATGTTTAAACTTTTATTCAGAAAAAAAATTAAAAAAAAACTTATAGAACTATACTTTATAGGAGACTCGAAATGTGTGCAAATAGTGAATGTATACATCCCCGTGGGACGGAGGTAGTATCTTTGTTAAAGATGTCTTCTTTCTAGAGTTTCTTGATTTAATTTGAAAAATTAAACTTTCTTTTCTAAGTTCCAAAACTTTAGGTAAATAAATAATCAAGTTACATACTCGAAATGGAATAGTCACTCAAATTTATAGTAAAATAAAAAAATATTTTATAGCGAATTTTCTAATAAATTCCACTTTAACATATTCGAAATAAATTCAAAATCATTATACATAATTCTTGGACATTGAGGTAAAAATATTTTTGATACAATATTTACACATATTTTTATTCATATAACCTTCACTTAAAAATGTTTATACGTATAACAGTTTTACTAAATTCATAATTCAATTATAATATATTTTTTTAAAATAACCTTGACTTAAAAAATGTTTATACGTATGACGGTTTTACTACATTCATAATTTCTAACGTTTTCAAATTAATCTAATGTTGTTTTAAAAAAAATTAATCTAATATTTTAAATTGACGTTATTATGCGTTAAAATCTTTGGTGAAAAAGAATACGATGACGTTAAGTTATTGTTTCGTGACACGTAAAGTATATCTCTATTTAAAAATATCTTCTTTTTAGAGTTTCTTTAATTTAATTTTAAAATTTAAACTTTCTTTTCTAAGTTCTTAAATTTTAGATAAAGAAATAATCAAGTTAAATATTTGAAATAGAAAAAGGCACTCAAATTTATAGCAAACTAAAATAAGATTTTATAGCGAAACCAGTAATTAAAATTTTGGTTTAAAGTATTCGAAATAAATTAAAAATCATTATATATAATTATTGGACAATGAGGTATAATTTTTTTATATAATTATTATGTCTTTACGTATTTTTAGTAAGATATTATTTTATTATAACGGGTGTCAATTTAATAAAACATGATACAGGTCGGTATGATTGTTGTTGGCCCAAGAAGACGTGATACAATTTGGTATAATGAAGAATTATGTAAATAGTTTTATTTTGTTTTATACTCCCTCCGTCCCAATTTATCTGTCTTGTTTGATTTTTTGCAGTCAAATTGACTCAATTTTGACCATAAATTACACATCAATATTTTATTATTTTAAAAAACTAAAAAAATTCATATTAAAGGAGATTATATGTACTTTCTAATGATATACATTTTATAATTGTTTTCAATTATATACTATATGAAATTTTCAGTCAAAGTTGGGTCAATTTGACCAAAAAAGTCAAACAAGACAGATAAATTGGGACATAGTGAGTATATTTTAACGTGTGTCAGCCTAACAAAGCGTGACACAAAATTGGTATCAATAATTATATGAATAATTTATGTAATTATAATATATTTTTCTTAAATAATTTTGATTTAAATTTTTTTGAGAATATATAGTTTAGGGCCGCTGCGCAGCGCGGCTATATCGAGTAGTACTTATATACAGGAGAGACTAGGGCGGTGAAGTGGCGCATCTCAAATCTTCTTGATCTATTTTTCTAATTTTCTCAAATTTTTAAATATCAAATTATCATCTTAGTTTCTTAGTTTCTATAGGTCGAATTATCGTATTAATACTTTATCAAATTTTAAGTTAAAGTTACCATCTTAATATTGTTCAATTGCCATCTTAGTATTCTTCTAAAACTTATCTTAAACTTTAAGTTAAAGTTACCATTTTAATATTTTTCTAAATTTTTGATCATAAAATTTCTCTTAAAATCATATTATCATTACCATATTAATGTTCTCTTAAGTCAAACTTACCGTCTTAATATTTTTCCTAAATTTCAAGTCCTAAATTTTCTTTTAAAGTCATATTACCATTTTAATAATTTTAGTTTCAAATCAGACTTACCATCTTAATATTTTTTCATGCTTACCTAAATTCGAACAATTAAATTAGCTTTTTTTAAACTTTTAATATATAGAATAAGTAATAATTGTACAAAAGTTAGATAATAATTATAGATGTTTTTTAATTAAAAAATAAAATAATACTAACAATAAGATAATATAAATTAAATTAGTCTTTATAAATATTTAACTTCAATTTTGTGGTATTACAAAATTGATTATTGATTATTTGATGATATATTTTAATGATATTCGATTTGGGAATAACTAGAGAGCCGTTCCAAGTATTTTTGAAACATTTTATTTATTTTATTTAAAAGAAAAAAGTTTCTGATAATATTGTAAATCCGCTGCGAAGCGCGACTTAGTAAACTAGTTATTATTAAATTATACAACAACTATTTTTATAAACTATGTCGGTCATATCCAATTTCTATTAAATTTTGTTATAATATACAATAAATAAAATGACATGTCATGTCATTTTTTATTAATTTCAATTTTAGGCACGTGACATGTCTATTCCATCATAACAAGCCCACTCAAGTGACAATGTCACTTTACATGGCCAAATGGATTCTACCATTTGGATTAGTGATAGGTTTCCATTGTATTTGTCTTTTTACTTCACTTATGTAGTTTTTCAAGATAGCTCAATGATTATAATGAGTTTAGAGATTTCAGTGCAACATTTCTATAAATATTAGTCATAGAATAAATCACTCTGGTAGAAGTGCAATCAAAGATTGTTCAGGTAGCAGTTTGAAGAAAGAAGGCTATTGAAGAAAATAAGTAGCAGAAATTTCACCAAGTCACATATAGTGAAGTCTGGAGTTGCTATACAGTGAAGTTGTTGGGGTGTCCAACATCTCCCTATATCGAAACGTGGCGCTGGCTGCTACACTATAATGGTTATAGTTGCGCCTTCTCCACAAGTAGCTGCTTTTGGCGTAGTGGTAAGTGCTTGATCCTAACAAGTGGTATCAGAGCAGGTCACGGGTTCGATTCCCACTGTCGTGCATATTTATGAGATTTATGCCAAAGGCATGCTGTGCAGCCATTGTCTCCTAACAGGGACTTGTTAGTACTAGCAGATGTTGGGAGGGATTGTTGGGGTGTCCAGCATCTCGCTATATCGAAACGTGGCGCTGGCTGCTACACTATAAAGGTTATAGTTGCGCCTTCTCCATAAGTAGCTGCTTTTGGTGTAGTGGTAAGCGCTTGATCCTAACAGAAGTGGTTTAAAGCTATATCTTGAAGTGAAAAATATAGCAAAGTATGTTATACCGTGAAGTGGAAAATATCGCAAAGTATACTATATCGTGAAGTGGAGAATATCGTGAAGACAGTTATATCGACAAGTCAGACTTTAGACCATATCGTGAAGTCTCATATCGTGAAATCTAAATTTGGACTATGTCGCGTAGTCACATCGTGATGTCCAGGATTACCAGAGTACACGATATCACCACTTAGACAAATTTACACAAGACAAATGAAGGTACAATTTTATTAAAGGAACAAACCACTGCAGCATATTGTACATGGAGGTGATCCATAGACAGGTGTCAAACCTACAGCTTAACTTGGAGATAAAGAAACGCAGACATATAGCTAAAAATAAGGGAGCGTATTAACATAATGAAGATGGTCCTCAATAAAGCTGCAACGTGTCTCCTCAGAATTGGATAGGACGGTTTGTTGTAAATGGGTATGAATAATTCGTCGTATAAGGTTTTGTATATAGTGTGCACATCCCATCGTTAGTTGTGTATGAGAGTGAAGAGATAGAAAATCATTGTACTCAGTGTTATTTCATCTCTGTAAGCCAAAACTTAAAAAAAGTTTTTCTTAAGTAGAAACCAAGGAAATCACCATTGATTTTCTTGCAGCTGTAGTATCGATTTGCTTTATTAATATAAAGTAAGTTGGCCAAATAACTGTGTGTTGATTGTTCTTATATTTTTTATTAGATATTTGTACTTAGCTCCCCCACCTCTGTCTAGTTATTTGAGATCCCTGTTTTCTAACAAGTGGCCACATATTCAATTATGATTAACAAGATTACACATAGTAGAACAATTAATCAAGCATTCAAGAGTTCTGTCATTTGTGTTCCTCACAGGAGCTTATGAAATTGAAGCAAAGAGAGGCAGAGGAGGTACACACTCAAAGTTATATCCGTTAATTTTTCTCAGCGAAATAATGTTATAATGCCTGATTTAAATCTTGTATATTCTCAGGGGCTATTATAAACGTTACCAGGTAATTAAATCCTCAGGCAAACAAAATTCTAGCCGGGTAATTTATTTACCAGTGTGTAGCAACCCATTCGAGGATTTATATATCGAATATATATTTCCGAGAAAATCTTGTGTTCTTTAAATTTATGTCTTAAACAATATTCACCTCAAGAACATGGAACCACTAAATTATTAATCCACAAAAGATTAGAAAGAATTTTTTATTTAGCGAGTATTTTATTCAACCCCCCTTCTACTATACTACGGGACCTAACATTTGTTGTATTGTGTTTGCTCAAGAAGACCGGGCTATTGCAAAAGAAAGTGAGTGTCACATTTTAAAAGCATTGCATCCGGCCATCTATTGCGTAGTGAAGGAATTTGATGATTTTACCTTGAAGGTTCAATCTTTGGAACAGGAAATGCGTGAAGAAGCTCACAAGTTGGCTACTCAACAGATCATGAGGGCCCCCGTAGAAATGATGTTGGAATATCACCGTGGAGAGTGTAATGCTTGGGATGTTGCAGAACTGTCCGTATTTACAATGATTCTTACCATTATGATGCTTTCCCCTTCGAGTGTCTGGGTAGTGATGACAATGAGATGAAATTTTCCAAGGGCAATGCCCAAAATGATGAGTGATATGTTCATCTCACTCCTGCTTTTACTTTATGTCTTAATATAATTTTGTCCTTATTGAACAATTTGAATGCTTTTCACGTAGTACTTTGTGTTGGGACACAAGGCTCTCAAGTAACTAGGCAGAGGGGAGGGGGGTGAATGACTAGTTAGATAATTTCAAAAACTTATACTTTGGTTTTTGATTTTGAAACATCAACTCGACAAGGATAAATAAATATTGTATGTACAAAGCATAAAACATAAAAGGCACGACACACAATATTTAATCAATTTACTTTATATAAGATATAAAGAAATTGTTGCTACAGTCCCAAGAAAAATGATGGTGTTTTTCTTGGTTTCTTCTCAAGAACAGGTTCTTGAGTTTGGCTCACATAAAGAGAAAAGATATTACATTGTGAATACTCAATCTGCTACACACTAAAGACTTTGAATGAGCACACTATAAATAATACAATTACAAAATGTAGTGCCCACTCCATTCAACTGTTGGAGATCTCGTACTGTGCATGAGACACCTTGCAGCTTTTTTTGCAGGACCGCCATGATTTTGATTATTTCTCCTTATCTTTAGATGTATGTTCCCTTTTCTTTTTCACCCACTACGCCATAGATGGTCGGATGCAACACACCTGTACTGTTACATTTGACTGCTTCTCTATTACCTTACCCTAAATGTAACACTTTACAATCGTTTCATCCACTAGTGCTACCTTTGCTATATAATGCAACACTCATAATATATGACGCAATGCTAGGAAAAGCATAACCTTAGGGGCATAGATTAACTCTAAATGAAGCATATGTAACATAAGAAAGTGTTACCTTTCCTCGGAGATAATCTAATACTGCAGCCACGTTAGCAATGGGACCTACATCAGCCACATCAGCAGTGTCACGTCACATCAGCAGTGCCACGTTAACAATGCCATGTCAACAGTGCCACATCAGCAGAGTGGGTCCCACATATGTAGGACCCACTTGTGGGGCCCACATATCTGATGCAACACAACCATTTTATCTAATGTAACACTTTTTATTCTAATTGCAACACTGCATTTTTATTTTTTGCAATAAAAATTATAGTCAAATGTAACACTATTCTCTAATAATGTAACAGTCTCGAAAGTCGATAGAATGACAATTCCATCATCTTTGACCTGGACTGGGAGCAGAAGTTTCCGAAGAGGAAGCCTTGGACAGCAATTCACAAACTCTTATTTGGATCCTGTTAATCTTCATCTCTTCTTTTTCCATGGAACACACGATACCATAATTTAAATTTTAAACGATGACAAAAACAAGAATATCATATCGATATTCCACAACATATTAGTTCCCAATATGTTTGCAGAGGAGGGGGGGTTGAATACAAACTACACCGTTATCTCAAAATTAATGCGGAATAAAAGGTTGAAACAAGATTCAAGTTAAATATAACTTATATTAAACTTGAAGGGTTGTTACAAACACGGTACAAATTACAAGGATTTAATCTCAAACTACTTAATACAAATCTAGAATAAATTCGACATGAATTATTCTATATTTGTAATAAATGGATAAAATGCTAAAAGCTATTTGAGATTAAAGTCTAAGGATATTTAATCCGCTAGATAGTTTCACAAGTACAAGCAACTAATTTCTAATAGATTGAATTCAAAAATAAATGCTGGAAATTAATTCTTGAGGTTTTCAGGTGGTTGGCCGAGAGGAATGAATGAGATGCTTTTTCTTTTCTGTTCTCGGCTTCTGTGAAAAAGTGATGATCATTTTGATCGGTTGACTTGGATGAATATATACACCGCTTTCTTTTAAAAGACTGATTTTTTTAACTAATAATACTATCTAATTACTTACGATAATACTACCAATTGAACTGGTAGTACTATCGGTAGTACTACCTTGGTAGTATTACAGGAGAATTTTGACAGTATTACTAATACTAATAATACTAATCATATATCAGCTTTTAATGTTACTAGGATAATTCAAAATTAATTAATCTTTTAATTAATTTAATCAATAAATTAATTCTGATTTGAATTGATTAATTTTCATAAATTAACTAATTAATTTAACTAATTAATAGAGAATTAAATCAGCTTCTTGAATGCGATCAGTCTTCTAAAAATCACTGAAAATTATGAATGAATTCCACCACTTCAATGTTGACACTCGATGTACTGTTTGGTTCATGAGAGACTAACTTCCGTGATGGTTCTTCATGTCTTGACTTTGAGGTTGTGATTTTCTTTACTTGGAAACCCTTTATCCTTGTACTGAATATCTGTAAATTTGACTGTCACTGGGATGAAATCTCTGTCACTTAAATGAATCCACTTTCTTGATTAATTTCACTGAGGCTTGATCAATTAAATGAGCTTCTTCCAGTGAGTTAGTTCTTTAAGAATGTAGATTGACTTTGATTCTTCTTTCTTTGACGAGTAATACTTTCTGAGATCCCTTTGACTGTTGAACTGCTATTTACTTATTACATTCTTGTTTAAGTTGAGTTAAATTCTCGAACTAAAAAAATAGGCTATGACATATGCCTTTCACAACAGCAGAACAGAAAAGGAAAACTAAAGATAAGAAACCATGTGTAACACAAAATATATATTACCTGCTCAATTTAAGAAACTGCCTCTGTGCTGGTCTGTTGTATGATATCATGGCATTAGCCTGACAATAAATATGAGAAGGCACAGACTCATTATTACTTTACATCTCAGGGTTTCAATGTGAATCTTAAAGTTAGACAAACATAATTTAATAATATATAAGCTGATATGAGGAAACCAACTCTTGGTATCTTCTCGGAGAAATTGCTTCCTATGAGTACTTGAAGGAGAGCACCATTGCTGCAGATACTCGTTCAAAAATAAAAATGGTGAATAAAATGCTTAGATAAGATAATCATATAAAACTCAAGTACCGAACTTAATTTAAGTTAGATGACAATTAATTGCTTTCACATTGTACTTTTCACAACAAAATCAATTATCTGAGCAAAGTAAAAAATTTACAAATCGCAAAACACAATCCACAAGTGTATATTAGTACATTGGAAAATCAGACAAATGAGAAAAAGGTTGGTTAAGGTGTACCAGCTTTTTGCGGAACCAGGGATCTCTAAGTTTAGCGAAGTATGTTCTGTTACATACTGTAATGGGATGAAGATGGCATGCATAGTCAAGGTGCATATCTTACATTTCACTCAAATAAAGACAGGGAAGCTGACACACACACCTATGACCAACACAATAAACTGGAAGATCAACAAGATCAGTAGATGTTAATGCAAAATCAGGCAACCCTGTTTTCCAAATCCCGTCGAAGGAGACAAAAAAATTATTATATATTTCTCTACTAGCTTGAGAGTGATCAAGCGTCAAATTAAATGGCACAGAGATAATAAGATAGCCAGGAGGCCAAGCAAATAGCTTACGTGAACACTAATATTAAGAAGGCTGTATTGAGATATGCATAAAAAAAATACAAAGACAGTCCATAGATGGATAAGATACTTTCCGAAGAATGCCAAAATAACTGTTATATTTAGATAAAATACCAACACATGGCAAAAACTGTATTTGATCATCAAGAGAGAGCAGTGCCTAACATTATCATTTGATAAAGTTCTTATGTAGAAGAATACACATTTCATTGCAATCATACACTACTAAAATTACAAATCTGGAATAATTAGATTTTCCTTAAAGGCTGCAAAAAACACTTATATAACTACATCATGCTTACACGGCATCATACTCTAACAACAAAAAGAAAACATACATTAAACAAGCAAAAACATGTTTAGAAAAAAACAAAACTAACAGCTTAAATATAACTACATGTCACACATTCGCAATTTCCTTCATTATTCTCCCACTATATTTAGCATCTAGGAACAAATTAGAATTCAATCAAATTAACAATCGACAAAACTAAAGCCACACCTCTTGTTCAATCGCCACACCAATCTGAACCGCAGCTTGAACAACTCTCACACATCTCCATTCATGTCCCGTCATCAACAACGCCATCATCTTATGCATTACAATAAGCACAATCTTATCAGCCGGCAAACAAGCAAAAACATGTTTAGCAAAAAACAAAACTAACATGGCCAAAACTAACAAGCATATAGGAACAAATTAGAATTCAATCAAATTAACAATCGACAAAACTAAAGCCACACCTCATGTTCAATTGCCACACAAATCTGAACCGCAGCTTGAACAACTCTCACACATCTCCCTTCTTGTCCCGTCATCACATATCATCTTATGCATTACAATTTCAATACAATCAATACACGAAGAAATAATTTAATATAACAATCAATACACGGAGAAAGGGCCTAATATAACAATCAATACACGGAGAAAGGTCCTAATATAACAAGGGACTCTTCAATTTCAATTGATAACAACAGTCTCATGTGCTAAAATCGAAGAAATACGAACAACCTAGATGAAAAAACCCATTTGAAATTTGAAATTACCTTCTTGGCTCGCCAATGAATCTTTAATCAGATGAAAATCTTTAATCTCCAACGATATATACGCAGACAGTCTTCAATTGATGTCCTCGGCGGAGTCGCTTTACAAAGTGTATAAAATCGTAGAGCAATAATTGATGTGAGACTTTGTGTACAAAGTGTCAAAACGTTGTATCTTTACAAAGGGCAGGGATTTCAACTTTCACTGAAAAATATAGGCGAGATTGGTGAAAAATTAAAGCACATTTAACCCAGGCTATAACAAGTAGCTAGTATTATCAATTATCTATATTTATTTTAAGATGTAATAAAATTCAGTTGTACTAAAATTATTCATTTTTAAGATAAGAAATATAGTTATAACTTCTAAAAATTAGTTGTAGTCATTATTTTTTAATCGCTTTTACTATTTTTAAGAGTAGTTAGTAAGAAGACGTATTTTGATCGCTTTGACTATTATAAAACCACGGAAGTAAATCTGAATTTTTTTATATAAATTCTCACATTATTGAAATAATTATTCTATAACATCCTTACGGTTGGATCGTCAAAGTATTTTTTGGAAAAAATATTCGGTGTTTAGGGTGGGGTTTTAAGGTTTAGGGGTTATTGGTAATGCTTGCTTGATCATTGACCTAATATAAAAGCACAGTAAATAAATCTGAATTTTTTTAAAAATATTTCATATCACTAAAATAGTTAGATTTTAATATCCGTATGGTTGTATCGTTGAAAAAGATTTTCAATGAAAAAGGAATCATGAATGGGTAAGAGTAGTCACTAAAAAGACGTACTTTGGCCATTTTGACTATTATAAAGTCGCACCAAATAATTTTGTAATTTTTTTAAAAAAAATTACATCACTAAAATCATTAGATGTTAACATCAGTACGGTTGGATTGTCAAAAAAGATTTTTGAAAAAATAAATTCATGATTCAGATCAGAGTATTTAATAAAAATGCATACTTTGACTGCTATAAAATCACACCAAATAAGTCTGAATATTTTTTCAAAAAAAAAAACAAAATCACCAAAATCATTAAGTTTTAAAATCCGTACAGTTGGATTGTTAAAATATATATATTTTTTAAAAATTCGGGTTTAGGGGTTAATAGTTATGCTTGCTAAGAGTGTGGGACTAATATAAACGTACACTAAATAAATCTTAATATTTTTTAAAAAATTACACATCACCAAATTTGTTATACCTCAACATTTATATATGGTTGGAACGTCGAAAATGATTTTCTAAAAAATAATCGGAATTAATTTATTAAAATATTCCACATCACCAAACTCGTTATGCTTTAACACTAATTATGATTTTTACTAAACCAAATAAATTTCAAAATTTTAAAAAAAAAATCCCAAATCACTAAAATTGTTCTATTTTAACATATGTATGGTCATATTTTCCAAAACGTTTTTTTTTTTTAAAAAAAGATAAGCATAAGGATAGATTATTAAAATATTACAAACTCCGAATGCAACACTAAAGCTCAAATGTAACACTCCATTAATATTTTTTAAAAAAAATAAATGCTCTGTTTATGCAAATTTTCATTAATAACCATTACAAGTGCAAACCAACATTAATCAGACCACAAATAATCATTACGACTTCTCATTCTTATTCCAACTCCAAACTACGACAATCAAAATGTCGCATTGTCTACCTATACGCACTGTCTTACACCTTCTTTCTGGAGCTGCAATAAGCTGAAAGTAGAAGTATACACAAATTATTAGGCGAGCAACAAATTGATACAATAAATAGAATTGGAAATGTAGTAAATTTTCCTTCACTGATCAGCTGCCACAATCTAGTAAATAAAGTGCACCATGGACACATGTATATTCATCATAGTGTAAGTCACTAGTATTTTGAACGTACGCATGTCATGGCGTACTCTGTTTCAAGTAAATGATGCCGACTACACTCACATCTCCTACCTAATAATAAAAATACAAAATTGGTTGAGAACAAGATGGTCATAAAAAAACAATTACTTAAACATGAAATAATTTAACTTAAGTAACAATTAGCAAATAAACTAACATAGAAATAATTTAGTCTGATATAATTAATTTTACTATGCTTATTAAAATAAGTAACAGGCCAAAATTGAACCCCAATATCTCTAGGAAATATAAAGCAAAATGTCCACTGAAAATTATGAGACATGACTATTAGAATAGACATGGCTTTTCACCTTCACTAATTTTTATATAAAAAGGACTGTAAGTAAGATAATCTCCTACAATATTTCTATACAAAATCAGCAAACACAATATAGACATGACAATTATATGAAACCATGAAAAACGCAGTTACCTATGGTATGTTCGACATCCCAAGGGATGTGTGGGACACTCTCTATAATGACGACCAAGTTGAGGTCATGTTCATGCATATGCACTGGCATCTCGAA
>PHNY01126538.1:3832-17393 GCA_003724115.2 Anethum foeniculum | reverse complement strand
AAACCATTAGAAATTAATTACTTGACCTTGTGTAACCTTCTAGCGGATCAAAATATCCCTAGACTTTAATCTCAAATAGCTTTTAGCATTTGATTCATTTAGTCCAAAAATAGAATAATTCTTGTCGAATTTATTCTAGATTTGTTCTAAGTAATTTGAGATTAAAACCTTGTAATCTATACCGTATTTATAACACCTTTCAAGTTTAATATAAGTTATATTTAACTTGAATTTTGTTTCAATTTTTATTCCACAATTAATTCGATAAAACGGTATAGTTTGTATTCAACCCCCCCTTCTACAAACATATCGGGACCTAACAACTTTGCCAACAGAAGGGTAGGTTCTTCATCATTTATCTGGGCCAAGTTTGCCTCATGTGTGTGCTCCTTTTCTCGCCTGGGCTTACGACACTCCGCAGCATAGTGTCCATAACCACTATAATTAAAATATCGTATCTTGGTTCTGTCACGCCTGGAGAACTCTCTTCCTCTGGTTTCATCACTTCCCGTTGAGCTACCTCTATTAGCTCGCTTTAGCCACTCATCTCGAGTGAGCAGCAACTGACCATCTTTGTTCTCCCTCTTCATCCATTCCTCTTCGGTGAGAAGGAGCTACTGTTCACTATTCTCTATTTTCTCACAAACTCTTTCTTCATGGGCCTTAAGAGAACCCACTATCTCCCCACAGACATCTGCTCCAGGTTGCTGAACTGCTCAATAGCTGAAGCTATCTGCAAAAATTTTGTGGGTACAGCTCGCAGAATTTTCTTAGCCACATATGCTTCTTCAATGTTCTCGCCTAAAGAGCGGATTTTGGTTACCAAACCGTTCAGCCTCATACTGAAATCATCAAGTTGCTCAGTGTCCTTCATAGTGAGTGTTAAACCAAATCAAGAAACCACATCCAAGCCTTGATCATTTCCCTAAATCTCTCTGCAGTATTCTAGCCACAATCTTCTCCCCTTAATCTTTCACCATTATTATGTAAATATGTAACTGAACTTTTGTACCTATTTATACAGGCTCATTCTATCAATGTAATTAACAAAAAGAAGTATTACAATATTGTGAGTTTACATGGTATCAGGCCTATTTCGATCCTAACAAAATTCATAATCTATTTCAATGGCTCCCAACAACACTGAAGCCAATAACACCAGTACCATTCCCTCCACCCTCCAAAACAACACAACCCCCACCCTCCAAACAACCTCAATTCATCATTTCATATCAGTCAAACTCGACACCCATAATTATCTACTCTGGTTAACACAGTTCAAAATATTGTTGAAAGGTTATGAACTTCAAGGATTTGTTGACGGGACTAGTAAATGTCTTCCTCAAACCATTGCGTCAGGAAGTTCCACCATTGAGAACCCTGCATATCTTCACTGGCAAAAACAAGACCACACTTTATTAGGATGGCTGCTCTCCTCTCTTACTGAAAATGTGTTGGCACAAGTTGTAGGCCTCACCAATTCTCAAGCCATGTGGAGTGCTTTAGAGAGACAGTATGCTTCAAGATCAAAAGCTCGCATTATGCAACTTAGAAAAGAGCTACAGACCATTCGCAAAGGATCCAAATCTATGTCCCAATACTTTCTACATGCTAAACAGTTAGCTAACAGCCTTGCAGCAGCTGGTCACCCAATACTAGAATCTGACCTCCAGCAGATTATACTAGCTGGCCTTGATTCCTCTTACGATACGATTGTCCCAACGTTAACAACAATTATTAATATCAGCATGGATGACTTCTACTCACATCTCCAGGCCTTTGACATGCGTCTAGAACCACAAAATGCTATCCTGCAGTCTCACCCAGTTGCTAATCTTGCTCATAGTCGACATTCAGGACCAAATTACCTTTCTAATCGCAATGGAAATTGCAATTCTAATCAACGTGGCAAGCCAATATATTATGGAAATAGAGGTCACGGTACTAACAGATCCAATTTCTGAAATACTACTACTACTACCAGATATAGTCCTTGCCAACTATGTGGCCCAAAGAACCATCACGTTGCTGATTGTTGGCACCGGTTTGACAAGGAGTTTCAGCCTCGTCCTTCTGTTGAACCAACAGCTTATGTCGTAGCACCCTGCTCCATCACATATTGCAACTGGATAGACAGCGGAGCTACACATCATTTTACCTCAGACTTAAGCAACCTTCATCTAAGTACCGAGTATGATGGACCCGATAAAATTCGTATTGGTAATGGTACAAATCTCCCAATTGCCAATATTGGTACTTCCTCTTTCATTTCCAATTCACGAAAATTTCATTTACAAAATCTTTACCATGTCCCTAACATTTTTGCCAATTTATTGTCGGTTTCTCAATTTTCTAAAGAAAATAATGTGTTCTTTGAGTTTCACTCTGATTTTTTTTTGTGAAGGACTGCCGCACAGGGAAAGCTCTTCTTCAAGGAAAGAATAAGGGAGGTCTTTATCATTTCGATATTACAAGCGAGATGCACAACCCTAGTTTGTTTCCCAGTGCCTTGGTCTCAGTTTCTGCTTCTATGTGGCATCAACGCCTTGGTCACCTACTGATTCAGACAGTCAATAAAGTCATTAGATCTAATTGGTTACCAGTGTCTACTAAATCATTTTCCTTTTTTCATTCATGTCGTGTCAGTAAAAGTTGTAAACTTCCATTTTCCACCAGTTCAACTTCTCATGCACCTTTAAGTTTAATTGTTTCTGATCTTTGGGGACCTTCACCCATATTATCTAAAGATGGTTTTCGATATTATTTGCTACTTATAGATACTTATAGTCATTATACTTGGATCTATCCACTTGCTCGAAAATCAGATGCTTTTTCAGTGTTTTCAACATTCAAAAATAAAATTAAAAATCTTTTCAATACTAAAATAAAAAAATTTCAATCTGACAATGGGGGGGGAATATAAGAAATTTACATCATTTCTCAATACACAAGGTATTTTTCATCATTTTTCTTGTCCCCATACATCTGAACAAAATGGACTTGCAGAGCGTCGTCATCGGCATCTTGTTGAAACTGGTCTCTCCCTTTTACACCATGCCTCTGCACCTTTAAATTTTTGGGTTGAGGCCTTTACAACAGCTTGCTATTTAATAAATTGATAACCATCTAAAATCATTGGTCAGAAAACTCCTATGGAACTTTTATTTGGTACAAAACCCAATTACATATTACTTCGTGTCTTTGGTTGTTTATGTTACCCACATTTACGGTCATATAGTCCTCACAAACTAGCTGTTCGGTCACTTACATGTGTGTTTATCGGTTACTGTAATTCTCACAAAGGGTATATGTGCTATTATCCTCCAACAAATCGGGTCTACATCTCGCGACATGTTCGATTTGAAAAATCGACCTTCCCTTTCTCAGAGCAATCCCCGTGCAAATCACAAGGAACTAAACTACCCCCTGCTACTATAAGTTCACCGACACCTCAGTTACAATCCTTCACTTTTCAAAAAAACTTTTTTCATCTAACCCATCCTCACACAAATGCACAAGAAAAGTTTCCGCCCATTAATCAAAACTACACCAACAGACCAACATCAACTTCTACTTTACCAACACCAAAATTTGAAAATCAAGAAACCACATCCATTCCTTCTATTCATCCTACACAATCAACGCAACAGTCCAGCACTCTCAAATCTGCTCCAAACCATCCAATGACAACCAGAGGTAAAGCAGGAATTCAAAAACCAGTTCAAAAAAATGAGTCTAATAGCTTTAAAATATCCTCTGCAGGTGAGTGATGATATTGAACCTACATGTTTCACGCAAGCTTCTTCTAATCCAGAATGTAGGCATGACATGGATGATGAGTTTAATTCCCTCATTCGAAATGGAACTTGGACATTGGTTCCAGCAAAGCAAAATATGAATGTGGTAGGGTGCAAATGGGTTTATTTCCTCAAACGAAAAGCTGATGGTACAATTGATCGCAGAAAAGCACGGTTAGTTGTTAAGGGATTCAACCAGAAAGAAGGCGTTGATTGCGGAGAAATATTTAGTCCAGTGGTTAAGCCATGTATCATCGTATTATTCTCACTGTTGCACTCCAACAGGGTTGGTCTCTCCGACAACTGGATGTTCAGAATGCATTTTTGCATGGTACTTTAGATGAGGAGGTTTACATGAAACAACCTCCTGGATATGTTGATCAACGATAACCCACACATGTTTGCAGCCTTCATAAATCAATTTATGGCCTCAAGCAAGCCCCTCGTGTGTGGTATTCTCAGTTCACCAAATATCTCATCACTCTAGGTTTTAAAGTTTCAAAAGCAGATTCTTCTTTGCTCTATTATAAGGACTCCTATGTCACTGTTTATGTCCTAGTATATGTCAATGACATCATAATCACAGTATCTAATTCTGCATTTATTGACAAGTTAATTCATCATCTACACTCAGAATTTGTAATTAAAGATCTGGGCAGCCTTCATTACTTTTTGGGTGTTGAAGTTCTACCACACAAAGAAGGTCTTTTTCTTACACAATGCAAGTACATCATGGATATCTTATGTCACACTAAATTTGATGCAGTAAAACCAGTCCACACGCCTTTAGCAGCTAACACTCAGTTAACCAGAGTTGGGAATTCTAAATTTTCAGATCCCACACAATATCGTAGCATTGTTGGAGCTCTTCAATACCTTACTATCACAAGACCAGACATAGCAGTTTCTGTTAATAAGGTATGTCAATTTATGAATGAACCAAATGTAGATCACTAGGTTGCTGTTAAACGCATCTTGAGGTATCTTAAAGAAACAATAAACTATGGTTTACTCTTGCGAAAGCCATCCACATTACAAATTCATTCATACTCTGATGCTGATTGGGCGGGTTGCCCAGATGATCGTAGGTCCACAACTGGATATTATGTCTTTCTTGGCGGTAATTTAATCTCTTGGAGTGCTCGTAAGCAAAAGACTGTTTCACGCTCAAGTACAGAGGCTGAATATCGTGGTATTGCTATTGCTACAGCTGAAGTAATTTGGATTCAGTCACTACTTCGTGAACTAGGCATCACCACTTCATCTCCAATTTTATGGTGCGACAACTTAGGTGCCACATATCTAACATCCAATCCAGTTTTTCATGCACGTACCAAACATGTCGAAATTGATTATCATTTTGTGAGGGAAAGAGTTGCACGAAAGCAGTTGGATGTTCGCTTCATATCTACGAAGGACCAAATTGCAGATATATTCACCAAAGGACTGGGATCTCCCCGTTTTCAACAGCTACATGACAAGTTGACCATTCGTCCACTCACGCCCAACTTGCGGGAGGGTGTTAAACCAAATCAAGAAACCACATCCAAGCCCTGATCATTTCCCTAAATCTCTCTGCATTATTCTAGCCACAATCTTCTCCCCTTAATCTTTCACCATTATTGTGTAAATATGTAACTGGACTTTTGTAACTATTTATACAGGCTCATTTTATCAATGTAATTAACAAAAAGAAGTATTACAATATTCTTAGTTTACAGTGAGAGTCTTAAACTCCGACTTGAGAGTCTGGACCTTCGCTTTCTTTACCTTATCTGCACCCAAATGTACTGTTTTGATTGCATTCCACGCCTCCTTTGAAGTTTTCTTGTCTGCAATTGATAACAGCAAGTCTTCAGTAATTCCCTGATAGATTATGGCCATTGCTCGCTTATTAACCTTCTCCTCAACAGCTGCCTTAAGATCTTTGGGCTCTATAGCTTCCCACACGCCATGGGCTTGCATGAATACCTTCATTTTGAGTTACAACGCCGTATAGTTTGTCTTGGTGAGCATTGGATAACTCAAACCAAACGAGCTTTCTTTTCCCTTGCTGGCTTCCATGGTTGTGCAGGTTGATTGTATATGTTAGCTCTGATACCAGATGACGGGTATAGATAAAGTAATATAAACTCACAAGAATAGCAAACTTGCTTAAACGTTATTACTGAATGGATATACTTGAAGAGATAATAAAACAAGTACATACTGAGTGTTCTTATACGTGAAAACAATACCTATAAACTAGGAACTACATACCTGATTTATCTCCACTAATTTCCTGAATAAACTCAACCTCCATGACCTGTTCTAACTGTATATATACACAGCTAATTTATTTCAACGACACAAATCTATACTCTTTATTAATAAGCGAAACCATGTTTAAATGGAACACGGTACTAAAGTACCAAAGTACCAAAGTACCAAATTTTGGTACTAGATAATTATATAATACTCCCTCCGTTTCAAAATAAATGTCCACTTTTAAAAAATCACACATATTAAGAAAAGTGAATGTTTGTGAGAATAAGATGTATTAATTGCATTAAATGACTATAATATATGGAATATAGTTGATCTTGGAAATATAAATTTGAGATATGTGGAGTATAGGTGATTTTGGAAATGTAAACTTACATTGAAAGTTAAAGTGGACAACTAATTTGAAACAAATTTTTTCTTCTAAAGTGGACATGTATTGTGAAACGGAGGGAGTATCTATTTTTCTAATTATATTATTATATAATATCTATTTTTCTAATTATATTATTATTCAGTCAGCTACTTATACGAATAGACTTCTATTCCCCTTTGTTTTCTATTAGTTAGTGTTCATCCATTAGTTAAAGAATCCTATTAGTAACGAGTTACCGTGTTCAAGTAAAACAACTACTATAAGGTGGAATTTCGTAACTGCACGTAGGTTCAATTTATTTTAACTACATAATTTAATAGCATTTATTTATTATATATTTTCATCAGATTCAATTCTTTACGATATTTATTAATTTAGTTTGATACTAATATTTTAATTTCGATTCGTATTTCGCACGGGTATGAGGTTTAATTCTCTGCAAATATTAATTTAATATTTTTAATCTCGGACCCGTGCTTCGCACGGGTTACCAACTAGTAAATAATAAAAACAAACAATCATATTTAGATTAAATATTTATTCAAACACATACTTATTTGTTAATTTTCCGACTCGATCCAAATGTTAGTACAGCAATCAAAATAGACGGAGGAAATAATATAAAATTACTGAAACGCATTGGTAAGGTGCAGAATTCGTCTTTGAGCAAGTATGAAGGACAAAGTGTCCCTTTTAAAAGATCAAATGCTAATGATACGTATCTTCCAATCGCGAATTTCCATGAATAAATGGATAGCTAATGTCTTATTCCAATTTTAACCTATTCTCAGCCAAAGAATTGCCTGCATAAATTCAAAATTAAAATTGGAGGCACCTACCCCTGCGCATGAACCTGCCCCTAATACTTGCCGGTCAGGTGGGCCCAGAGTGTACGGAACGGTGCTTGTGACTATAAGAATTTAAGCGTTCTACAGTGGTCCAGAATCGATAGAACAGTGCCAAGAATTCATAAGATGGTAAGTATTTATATAGTCAGCGAATTACTTGTACCAGAATTAATATTACGGCTATATTGATCCAGAAAAGGACCACCATTCTGTCGCATGTACGAAGAAGAAAATAAGCAGGAAACAAATTAAGGGAGTCAAATTTAGCCCTGCTTTGTTATATTTATCAGTCCTGCTTTTAGTTAAACAATTTTTGAATTAAATAATATAGATCTTGGAGGCTCTGGATTTGCTACAGAGGTCGAAATTTGCCCAGTACTCTAAAACCTAAAACCCTATTTCCTTCTTTCCTCCGAATGAATGAACCTCATCCTTTTACATTTTCTTCTACTAATTACATAGTTCTTAATTTTATTTTTCTTAATTTTGAGCCAAAATAATTAATTTTTTATGACATATAACTCATCACCGTTGATCATTTGTCAATCAAAAAGTTATAATTTTTATCGATTGATTGATATTTTTTTCATCCCAACCTATGAAACTCACTCTTTTGAGAAACAATTATCGGTAATATATAGTTGTTCATGTATCTCCCTTCATAAACAAATTTTTAAACTTCACTTTTCATTTTGTCATTTTTAATGTAAAAATTTAACTTCACTTATATAAAACTAGTACTTGGGGCTTCGACCGGGTTTAAAACTTTTATAACTATCAAATTTAATATTTAATTATTTATTTTGTTAAGTAATAATACTTTAAATTTTCTATACTTGTATATAAGCTGAAATTTTTTAATTTATTCTCCAACTTGAAACTATGAAATTGTAAAATTTAGATATAATTCATAACTGATTACGATAGTATTTTATTAAGTTTGAACGAAGTATGCATCTAAATTATAAAGTATAGAATATCTTGAATAATTTAGTAAGATTTAATTAAGTAACACTTTATGTCGAAGATAATTATTAAAATTAGAATATTATATATCAAAACTGTAAATTATAAAAAATAATTTGAATAAACTAATGAAGTATAGAAAAATTATAATTTAATCTACACTTTTTATAGTCCAAAATCAAATTAAATTTAGTTTCTTTATATTTTGTTTGCCATATTGAGTATTTTTAATTTCCTTTTGATTTTTTAGCACAAATTTTTATTTTATTCTCTAATATATTGGGGATATTATATATTTGGTTTGCCATATTGAATATTTTTTATTTTCTTTTGATTTTTTAGCACAAATTTGTTATTTTATTCTCTAATGTATTGGGAATATTACCGCTATATTGGGGATATTATCGCACGTAGAAGTAGGAAACATTGAAATTATAAGTTATAATGAAAGAACTTAGCGGCTAAATGAAATTAAATTATGGTTTGTTTGGGAATCTTGGATTTGATCAAATAAGTTGTTTAGAAATTTGAATTTATATTTCATTTGAAATTCAGGGCATTCAATTATTAGTATAAGCGTGAGAATTTGAAATAAGAACTCAAATCTTGTCATTTGAAATCCAGCATTTAAAATGAAATGCAAGTTTCATGCGCTCTCTTGAGGAAGTCAACTTCAGCTTGTTTAACCCTGCTATTTGACATTTACTAATCCTGCTTTTAGTGAAACATCGTTTGAATTAAATAATATACATCGTGGAGGCTCTGGATTTGCTATAGAAGGTCGAAATTGTCCTACCAGTACCATAAAACCTAAAAGCCTATTTCCTCACCACAATATAATTAAGTTTTTTATGACTTATATAACTCACCATTGAACATTTGTAAATCTAATAGTTATAAATTTTAATGATTCATTGATATTTTCTTCGTCCCAAAATATTAATCTTTTTAAGAACAATTATTAGTAATAATTGTTCATATGTATCCCTAATACAAATTTATAGTCAAAATTTTCGACCTTACTTCTTATTTTGTCATTTCCAATATAAATTTTACTTGACTTGTATACAAAATGAATATAAAAAATGTGCAGGTAAGAATATGCCAAAAAATGTCAACCACCATCACTGATTGTCAATTAAAGTTTTAAATATTTTGTAAATGTAGAATAAATTCACAAATTTTATGTTTTATATATTAAGTCAAAATTTCATGTTTTAAAATCAAAAAATATAAATTTAAGAATTATATAGTCACTTTCTTAGTTGTCTCTTTAATTTTTTACATGGTCTAAAATCCAATTTCATTTATGCTCTATTCATTAAGGTTGATACATTTATGCAGGGAACGATGTACTAACGGGAGATGTAATGGGGAGATGTAATGGGGGACACGGGAAATAAGTATCCCTTAAATAATATTTTTACATTTTTCTGATATTAAAAAATTTGAAAAAAAATATAAGATGCTCTCATTAAAATTAAAAAGTAAGAGAGTTCCTTCAAATTTTATTCGAGAAAAGTACAATCTCGTAGATTCGCCCCTGCATTTATGCCTTTCGGAATCTAACCAAATTTAATTAAATTTAATTATTTTCTGTTAGTGGAGAGCAAACCCAGTAAAAGGACAAGGCGTCCCTTTAAAAAGAATTTAATACTAAAGATACTGGCAAAGTAAAAGACAATATACATAGCAAATTGCTACCCTTGTCCCGTTCAATTCTCTACATTAATTTTTGGCACGTTTTTTAAGACTCTTTTAAAATATAGTTTCATAATTTTTTTAAAATTTTTTTTTTTCTGAATAAAAATTTAATGTTTAAACTTTTACTCCGAAAAATTTTCTTTTAAAAAAACTCAACGGGACGGAAGGAGTATGTATTAGGGCTGTAATTCGGTCAGAGCGGGCCGAGTTTCGAGCCGGGCGTAATTCGAGCTGAAGGTCGGGCATAAATGAAGCCGAAGGTAATTGAGTCGAGCCGAGCCGACTCGTTTAACTAATCGAGCCTAAACCTCTACCCGAACTCGACTAGTTTAATTTCACGAGTCGAGCCGGCTCATTTAGCTAAACGAGCATGTTTTAACGAGTCGGGGGAGCCTGCTCGTTTAATTTTACACTTAATCGGGCCTAAAATTCTATCAGAATTCTGCTTGTATAATTTTACGAGTCGAGTCGAGCCGAGCCGGCTCATTTAATTAAACGAGCCGGAACCTCCATCCGACCTCGGCTCATTTAACTAAATGAACTGAGCCGTGCCCATCTAAACAAGTTCGAGCCACGCGAGCCCGCTAGCCGCCCGATCGGATTACAGCCCTATATGTATATATGGGTAGATGATGTTTATTCCATATATACTACGCATGCATAGATTCAAAAACTTACAATTGAAGGCCCCTACCCCTACCCCTACCCCTACCCATAAACTTGCCCCCATATATACTGGCCGGACGGTGGACACAGAATGTACGCACTGGTGTATGTGACTTTAAAAGAATGCAAAAATTCTATAAATGTGGTCCAGAACCAGTAGTACAGTGACAAAATTCATAATTAAGAGACTTATAAGTCAGAAATTTTTTTACTTAAATGAATCAAAATAAATAATTATTAAATATAATTATCTTAATTCATGAATGTTAAATTAAAAAAAATTAAAAACTTATATTTTAAATCAAAATTTAAAAAAAATGAAAAAATGAAAATAAGTTGGAGAAAAGTATGTCACTACTAAATTTCAACTTATCGACTTATAATCTGTAAATTCAACTTATAAGTTTGATCGACAAACACTCGTCAATAAGTTGTGACGGGCTTATAAGCCATAAGCGGCTTATAAGTAAGGAGCCAAACAGACCCTTAGCTTGGTTACCTGAAATGGGAAATCAATACTAAACTATAATAACCGGAATAGGGTATAATTTGGTTCAACCTCCATTTTAGTTATTCCCTCTCACGACCGTCGGATCTTCTTAATCAGATGATCAGAACCGTTAAATCAAAATATTAAAATAATGCACTAGCCAAGCTCTTAGGTTCGAAACCTTCCAACAACAAACATTTATATTATTATTTATAAAAATAAAAATAAGTTCACATGATGCTCGCAGGTTCGAATCCCTCCAACAGCAAACATTTATATTGTTATTTATAAAGATACAAATAACTCCCAGGTTCGAATCCCTCCGACAGCAAACATTTATATTGTTATATATAAAGATACAAATAACTTCTAGGTTCGAATCACAACAACAATCATTTATATTATTATTTATAAAGTTAAAACTAAAGTGAATAGTTCGAATTTCTCGATCATATACTATTTGATCTTACCTAAAAAATTTACACATTCAAATTAAAATCATAATTATATAACTATTACTTTAGTATTTATTTATTTTAAAATTTTTATTAAAATATACATAATATAAATGAAAATATATAAATATTAAGAGGAACCCGTGCATCGCACGGGTGTAAGCTAGTATAAAAAATAAACGAGGGTAAAATGTTCTTCACGGGTTGTTTATTATGGAAATAATATCTTGTTTGAGTAGCAAATTTTGTTTCGAATTTCCAGATTCGCTGTTTATCAAATTTGCGAACAGTTTGTTAGTAGCTTATTCAGCTTGTTTTGCTGAACACTGAGCAGTTGATTCGTTTGTGTTCTCAACCGTCTTGTTTATTATGATCACGAAGTGAATTGTTTTGGTTGCATCTTTCCTGGTCGAGTTCTCTGGCTAATAATTTCTTAAGGTAAACAGACTAAAAATAAAGCTAATTACAAATTGAGCCAGCTTATTGTAAATTTAAGTTGAAACAATGATCGAGTTACAACGGAATTTCAGTGTTATAACGGAGTTTCCCTGCATTTAGATCTTATGCCTGCATGCGTGCATAGTATAGGTAGTATGTCTAGTTTACTAACCTTCGGCTATAAGAAAATAGCTAGTATAAGTAAAAATTATAACCGTTTCATTTCTCTATAGCGGGTATTTAAGGGGGAAAAGCAGACCTCAATTTCTAGCAGGAGCCCTAATTAAATGTGTTCAATTAAAGATTTTTTTTTGGCAAAATAGTGAAGAAAAAATGTTCTATAAAAAATAAAAGTATTTTTTGAATGATTCACGAGTAGATTTTGGAGAGCTTGCAGACATGGGGTTACAGATTTAATGATCTTTAAAAGGTATATTACAATAATTTAAATAATCATATAGAAATTATAAGTTGTTGAAGAAAATTCGGAAGAACTCTAATTTTACATAAAAGATGTATATATGCAGCAAATTCAATGCAATGTTATCCTTGGTTCTATTGCTATATTATAGTATCAAATGTAAAAAAAAATTAAATATAAAGGATGTCATATTTAGATGCAAAAATGCATATATGCATTTTGGTTCTATATTTAAAACAAAGGATGCATATATGCATCCTTATCACGTCATCAATTACTAGAAACTAGCTCTGTAACCCGTGCAATGCACGGGTATACTCTAAATTGTACGATTTAATATTATTTTAAACTGTAGTTATAGATGTACTTATAGATGGTATTTTCATGTTGTTGTCTGGTGAATGATTGATATATTTATTTATTTATGGGAGCTGAGTTTTTGGAGTGTGATGACAGTGTCGCGAGACGTGTTTGTTCTTTATTAATAATTGATGTTAAGCTGAACATGTTTGTTATTCGTCATTGATTGACATTAAGTCAACAATATAGGTATATAGTGTTGTACTGAAGGTGATCCGTGACTGTTCTTATAGAAATATTGTGGTTATTTGATCTAAAGTGTAAGAATTACAATGAGATAAATTTAATTATATAATTATTAATTTTACTTAATGTATTACACAATGAGTAGATTAAAAATTATTAATATATTATAACACTCATTAATCTGTAATAATAAATTAACGTAATTAGTATATACATATTAAAGGAGAATTATACGATAGGGGTAAACCGTGCAAGGCACATGCATGTTTTATATTAATTATTATTTTTTTCAAATATGTGATGTATCTACATATTTGTGATAAATGAGTTAGCGACAAATGAGTTATATGATCTATATGATCTTTTAGCTTGACTGAATTATGCAGTATAATATTAATAATCTCCTTTGTTTAGTTGTTATTCTTTTATACATGAAAGTTCGATTTTTATTGCATTCATATGATTTTTTTCCATTTCTATTATAAATTTAATAATTCAATATGAAAGATGACAGTCAAATTAGATATATTAACTGTTATAGGCATGCATATTATCTGATGTATAATTTATTTTTCAGGATACACAAATTATG
>PHNY01126480.1:334-13587 GCA_003724115.2 Anethum foeniculum | reverse complement strand
GGTCCAAGCTATTCATGTAGCCTATATTTATAGGGAGAAACCAAATAAATCAGTTAACTTGACCTTTGCTATTTACTCAATCAATTCATGACTTATTTGTCCACTCCGCTATAATTTTTAGCGGAGTGAGAGGTTGCTCCGCTATAATTTTTAGCGGAGTAATAGGCCACTCCGCTAAAAATAATAGCGGAATGGTACCGCTCCGCTAAAAATAATAGCGGATTGACTGAATTTTTTTTTAAAATCCTAGCCGTTGGATCTTTGATCCAACGGCTAGAAAGGTGAATGTTAGTTAATTGTTCCCTGACAATCGATTGTCAGGGAACAGGACCCTTGGTATTATTGGGTTGCGTTGTTTTGAATGATGATTTTATCAGAAGGCTTGATAATTTGTAGACTTAAATCTGAGAGAGGTAAAAAGGAGCAGAGCAAATGGCTTACCTCTCTGAGCATTTTCGGAGTTTGGGATTTTTTGTCAGTAGAATTACAATTTTATAAGTTTTTCTATTGTGTGCTCGCTAGGAAATTTATAACTTTGGAATATTTTTATTGGTCTAGTTTTTGGCACCATTGTTATAAAAAATAAAAAAAAATCGATCTAAATAAGATAAATTTGTTATAAATTGGAAATTAATGAAAGTAAGATAAATTTATAAATATTACTCCTCTGTCCCTTTCAATTGTATACACTTTCCTTTTTTGGATGTCCCGTTCATTTCTATACATTTCAAAAGTTACAAAAAATAATAAAGATTTATAATATAAAAATCCAACTACATCTAGTACTTTCCTCTACTACACCCATTTTATATATAAAATATTAATAGGTCCACCACTTTACTCATTTTTCTTACTTTTTCTCCTTAAATTACATTTTTTCTTAACCTTCGTGCCCAAACCAAACCCAAATCAAATGTATATTATTCGCCGGACGGAGGGAGTAATACTTATTGTATGTCTAAGGGCACATAATTAGAAAAATCTCAATAAAAAATAGAAAACAATAATTTTATTATTAGTGGATAAGCTAATTCACTTAAAGTTGAAATGAATTTTTTAAATAATATGTTTGAGCCCCAATAAAATAAATTATTAAAAAAAATTGTATCAGTATTTATTATATTACCACATATAAAAAAAATGAAATGATCATAAAAAATTCCTTGCTTTTGTAATAAAAATATTAAACTCAGTATTATTCAATATTTGAGTGGTGCCAGCTGTGCGAGAGGAGCTGAGTACCCCACCATCAGCTTAGTTTTCTTGCTGATACAGTATAATTACTCAGACAGTGGCAAAAATCCTGTCCCACGCATTCCAACCTTGCTCCTTTAGCAGAAATTCTAGTTCTTTGTGTTTGTGCAATTAGTTTGTTAACTTCTGTACTAGAAGATGTTTAATTATCTGCTAATCCTTCAAGCATAATGTTACACTTATTGGCAAGGATAATCATGTTCATGGTACGATACTGTATTTGTCAGAACTTCATTGTTGCATTTACAAATGCAACAATGAACACCCATACACCTCTCGCAACATGTACTAATACGATAACAGAAATGATACCAAGTTGAGCAAAATGAGTGATGCAAGAACAACATTATAAAGGAAACTAATGCACCCCTCAAAAATGCAACAGGCACATACACGACCATTAAGGGATTAATCAAGGTAAAATTCATTTGCTCTGTTATCTTAAAATAAAAAGATCCAACTGATTAGAAAGAGAAGTTATAACCAACCAAAGAACACATAAGAGTTATGTCAATAGTAGTAGCAAATGAGAATGAAGTTTGCATAGTAGATCATCTGCAAGACATAAGAACTTCTTAAACTTGGTACATAATGAAATACATCATGTCGGAGTTCAAAACTTCTTCCTTAGAATTCCCTCAGCAAAAGCTAGCACCTTGAAACAACTTCATATATATATTTATATGCGGGACCTAAGAGAGTAAGCAGGACATTCAAAGCAAGATCAGCAACTATACCTGCAATTTGAGTCCGTGAGAGAGTAATTCCAATAACAAAAACTATGCAGTATATGCTCATACAATAATATATTGCTTGTATGAGTGCAACTTTGGAATATGTAAAATTGTGGTTGGCAATAACAGCATACTTGGTCTAGTAACACTTAATACTTCAACTGATTGGCAAGCGAATTTCAATAAATCAACTAAAAGATAACAGATATAACAATAATGAGGATAGTAGCAGTATTAAACATGCAAATGGTCAAGGAGAACAATTATCTGCCTTTCATAAGTTCTATCAAAACTTAAACATTTCTTCATCTAAATTAATTACACCATTCAAAGTTCAGAGGTCCTATATGTTTCACTCATAGGTCATATCTACCTAACCGATTTGTTCAGATTTCTAGCATAAAAACTGCATTTGGAATTAACTATAGAAAAGTGCAATAGACAGAAGCACAAGTTCCTAAAAGCATTTTTCTACTTTTTAGTTTTTTTTATATAGGATAACTCTGTCATGTGTATTACAAGCTACAAGGTAACCGCAGTTGAGTATGCCAACAGGTAACCTTACATTCTTACTTCAAAATATAACTCAGTCATGTCGATTTGTGAAAGCAGAAATCTAATAGATCTCAATACCCAAACTCCAGTACATCTGCATCAATGTTTGTAATCTCAAGGGCAATATAAATTCCTTCCGTTGTTCATTACAACTTTAAAACATTAATTTCAAGTCACAGCTCCCCCGTGGAGTAACATGGCATTCTATCTTAGACTTGCCCAAACACGTTAGATTAATTTCGGCTGGGGGACCAGCAGGTTAAAATGCTGAATAGCATGGGAATTTGCAACAAAAAGTTGACTTTGTCTGGACGCGTGAAGGTTAATCTATAGCTGCCAACTTAAATTAATAATGAAAATGATTAAAAAAACATTCACTTGGATTTTATGCTCTAGCAAGACAACTTATATTCAGTACGTATATAGGACAAGTAATAACAGAATTCCAAACTGTTATCTCGTCAACTAAGAACCCTATCCTTATTTTTACAAACTACTTAATAACCACAATTCATTGCAAGTGACATGCTTTTAGAAAATAAACAGAGAAAGAGTGACAGATTATTGTTTATGATAAGGTAAGATTAACAGTAATTAGCAGAGAGGACTGAGACATATTATCAAAATCCAAACTCTAAACTTTAATTAACAAAAGAGTACGCAAGATATATACAAATCAATGATTACAATCAGTAGATATACACTTTTATCAACTTACCACCAGGACACCCACGATTACTCACTTTGTGAATTTCAAGAGTGACTTTCCACCTTCGTACATGACGAGGGTCTCGATGAAGGAAGCATCCACAGTACAAAGCTCAGGCATCAATTTGAAATCCTCTGAATCCCTATGCCTACCATATCCAAGATCTTTGTAATGCATAGTCTTGAGATTACATGCTAATATGCCAGTTACGTCCAGGCAGTCCCGTGAGGGAAACACCTCTATTATAATTGTTGCCTTTGTGATATTTCTTGCAAACCCACCTTCGAGCTCAGCTCTAAAACGTAAATTCCAAGAGAGAACTCCATTTTCCTGCCTCATCAACCACACATGATAAGGATGAATGCCCCGTATGTTAAAAACACAAAGTGCAAGTGAACCTTCAAACTTCATCAGCTTAAATTTGGCATCAACTCCCAAACAACTGGAAACGTTCTTTGGAAATTTCACTTCCCCAAACAGCTCAGTATCAAAGTCAAAAGACAACATCCACAGATCTTTAGAATCAAAAGGACACCCCATATCTTGAGTTGAGGGCTTTATCCCTTCTATCAGTAGAAATTACCGTTCACATAAACCCCATCACCTATACCAACTCTTGGAACTACAGGATCTTTAATCTTCTTCCAAGTCTGTTTCCTCAAACTATATACCTCGACCTTAGGACAATTCATCTTTACCAGATCATAAACAACCCTAACAACTCTATAATCATCACTCCTACTACTAAAACCCAACCTGACAATACAATAACTTCTAGACCGGTTATCAACAAGTTTCCTAAAACAACTCGAAACAAGAGTTCTGTGGGATTTAATACAAGGGTTCCACAGATACAAATCTCGAGAATTATAAAACACCTGTGAATCAGTTAATAACATAAGCCCATCTACTGAACCAACTATATGCAAGCCTCCACTCTTAGTATTAAAAGGAACCTCATAGTTTTCGATAAGTTTCGAAGTTTCAGCTGAAACATATGAACAATGTTTATCTAGAGAAAGGTAAGGAGGGATTATAAACACAGCATTATCATGAGAACGGGAGATAGCATGCTTTTTTTTTTTTTTTTGAGGGTTTGTAATTAGAGAGTACCATTTCTTGTTGACTGATGTTGACCGGATTAGAGCTTTGACTGGAAGTCTTAAGAGGATGTTAGCGGTCATTTCCTGTGGAAGATCATCAAAAGCTGTCGTCGCCATTAATTCTAGAAACTAGGGTTTAAGAAGATGGTGGTTGTAAATGGTGCGTGTGGAGTGGGGGATAACTTGTAATTTTTCTTTTTTTATACTCTCTGTTTCAAAATACATTCCACTTTTAAAAGAAAAATTTGTTTCAATTTAATTGTCCACTTCAACTTTCAAAGCAAATTTATATTTCCAAAATTAACTCTACTCCATACATTTCTTATTTATATTTCCAAGATCAATTTTACTCCACATATTTTAGTCAACTAATGCAATTAATTCAACAACATCCACTTTTGTTAATATGTGTGATTTTTTAAAAATGGACATGTATTTTGAAACGGAGGGAGTACTTATTTAAATTCGATAAGCTGGGTTCTAAAAATATTCAATTTAACCAATTAATCCCGAATCAAAATTCTCAATTTAACCGATTACTCCCTGTCCGTCCGTGTCCGTGTCCGATCATTCAAATTTTAGAATCCGATTAATGTTTATAATTTTTTATTAAAATATATGTAATAATTTATTTTGATTAAAATATTATGTTTATTTGAATATGAATAATTATAAAATTTATGATATAAAAAGATAGATTTGTTAATAAATAAAGAATATAATCATACACCCTAAAAAAAGAATATAATCATACTAATATATTAAATAATATTTATAATATTAAAACATATCATATTTTCACTTCCGATTAATTCTCGATTCCCAATTAATCCTAAATCAGCAGTTCAATGATTAGATCTGATTCCTGATATTTATCAAACTGTTGATAACTAATTTTGTTATGACCAAATATTTATGTGTTTATAAGTTATCAACATTAATTTCAAATTTATCAACTTACTAGTTCTTCTCATAATATTTTTTTCTTTTTAAGTTATTGAAATACACCCTCCTTTTTGAAATTTGGTATATATTATTACCACCCATTTGTAGTTCCCATAATGTTACCACTTTCTAGTTTAGTTAAGATATTCAGTCTCCGATTTTTTACTACGTACATATTTTAAAGAAAAATCAACAAGAACGTAAATATAATTGGAGAAGGCTCGACACTAGGTGGAGTGTCTACACTTTCGAGTCTTCTCAGGCAGATGTTTAAAAAATCCGAAGCTTGAAATTTCATCCAATCCGAAAAAAGTTTAAAAACACCGATTCGGTAAAAAATTTGACCAGGTTCAGTTAGGTCCGCGGGACTTAAACGGGTCTTTTTTTAAAAAATACGGCCCTACCCGAAATCCGAAAAATCCGGATAAAAGCCCGGTTCTAAAATAGCCTGAATAAAGCCCCAGGCTTTTTTAAAAGCCCAAATAAAAATCTAAATTTTTATATAAAATTTATATATATACAATATATTTCATAAATTTTAAAATTATATTATACAATTAAAAACAATTGAGATATATTTAGTTGATTTTTCTATTTGTTACGGTAAATAACAATTATTAGTGCTTTAGGTTAAAGAATCGTTTATTGTAAAACGGGCTTCATATTTTAGAGGAAGCCCGGCCCGGCTCGATTTTTAAAAAAGTCCGGACCGATTCATTTTTAAAAGGTCCGGACTTTGTAAGTCTGGATAAAATCTGGCCTGGTGGGCTTTTTGTCCATCTTTATTCTCCACGTAGGTAAGTTCTTATGACTAAATATAAGAATTATTTGTATTTCGCATTCATTTAATTTTATTAATTATTATTTTGGTATCATTAATTTGGATAATTACATTTTGCACTCTAAACATATTTAGACGATGAACTTTACGTCATTTTCATTTATTTTCTCCATTACTGGGGTAATATAATAAATTGATAATATTTAATTACATTTTGACCTTAAAAGTTTAACACGTTTTTCTTTTAAACTCCTGAAATATTATTTTTTTACATTTTTTTGTCCTCAATTTTATAAATTGTACACTTAAACCTTTTTATTTTGAATATACCTTTTTATTAGAAACGGAATTGTAACGAATCGAGAATTGGATAAACGTACGTCGAATTAAAATTAAAAAAAGTTCTAAATTTTTTAAATTTTTTCGAGAAAAATTTGAAACATATAATAAATGTATAACTTTCGTTTAAAAAATTTATATATCAATATATATATATATATTGATTTTTTGTAGAAAAAATTTTTAAAAATGTAAAATACCTTTTTAAATATTTTATTCGAAGTACGTTTTATCCAATTCCTGAGTTGTTATCATTTCGGAAAGATTGTACATTTTCTACAACTTTCGTTTCTTACAATTTTCAAAATATATCTTTTAGATGGTCAAAAAATTAAATAAAAGTATATTTATAATAAAAAGGTCCAATTATACAATTTTTATAGTTGATGGTCAAAAATGTAAAAAATGAAATTTGTTCATGAGTTTAAATGAAAAATGTTTTAAACTTTAAGGGTGAAAATGTAATTAAACATCGTCAATTTACTATATTACCTCTGACATATTTAACGGCAACGGAATAAATAAGAATGCCAAGCTAGTGGAATCGAAGTGATAATTAAAAAAATTAAATGGATGTTGTTATGCCCGTTTTTGGGCATGAGTCCTAAACAGACCCATTATGATTCATTCAACTGTGGGCCTCACAAATGAGCCCAAATGTGATTGTTAATTGGAGATTGATAGTACAAAGCTTGATTAAGGGCACCCATGTAATTAGGGATGCATGGCACCCCTTTTGAGGGGTCACATGCCCCCTCAATGATAGGGGTCGTTGGTGAGCCATGAGGTCGCTATCTCTATACTAGCGAGCCTATCCTTGGGGGCGTATCACACTAAGAAGATCAGTTGGCCAACCCTTCTAGGGACGCCTCATTATATGACTACTAGCGAGCCTCATCCCATCAGGGGGCGCTCCGCTATGAGACTCATGGCCGCGGTCCCCCCTAGGGGGGTCATATGGGTCTGGTCGCTATAATCTCATACATGACCCCTTTGGGGGGCGCATATGAGGCCCCATGGCACGTCAATGATGCCCCCTATAAGGGAAATACTTCGTTGTATGACCATTCTACAGCCTTACAGGCTTAGGTTATGGTCTCGATGGGCTTTTTACGGATGATCTCCATGGCTCTTGGGCCTGGACCTTGGTGGACCGAACGAAACCTTAGCCCATTAGGGTAACTTGTTCCCCAAGAACTACGCGTGGCTTGAATCCCTATAAATAGGGTACGTAGGCCTCTTGTTTTGGCAGAGTAACAGTTTGTACAATAGAGAATACACATATTTTCTCTGAGCATTCTACAAGTCAGCAAGATCAGTCACAACATCCATCAAAATTCATCCCGTGTTCTTCGTGTTCATAGCAAAATATCCGTATTTTGCTCTGTGATTCCAACCAACCTCCAAAATATTGCTATACCAATTTCTCCTAATAACATTTGGCGCTAGAAGGAGGGCAGTTTTATTGTTCGTGGAGGACGAATAATTATCTACGCGGGTTGGATTTAATCGAACAAATACATCGGGGTTCTTGACGATAAACAGCGGCAGTGGTAATCCCTTTCACACAACAAATAAATGAAACTGTGATTGTTATTATGGTTGGTACAGAGAAAGGAAATGCAAGGACTGTATTTACAGTCCGTTTATGGAGTCTAAAAAATTTACAATAAAGGTTCCAGCCATGACGCACCAGAAGAATAAAGGAGAAAAGGCCAAGATAGGTCATGGTTGTGGGACCAGTGTGGTGTACAAAAAAAATAAAAAAGAAGCAACCACTACCGTAGTTAATGGCGAAAGGAAATTGCTCGAAAATCAGCCAACTCGACTTCAGAACTCAAAGATAAGTTTTTGTCTCGATTCAAATTCTTCAATTAATTATATAATGCCTGCATGCATAAATATAATGTTTTTAAATATTTTTATACAGAAAATATTTATTGCTTAAAATACGTGCAAGTAATATATTATTGTGCTTGTAAAATTACTCGTGACATCCGAAATTACGGAAGACACGTATATTTTCGAAAATCGTACGAGATTTTTTATTTTGACGATTTGTGAATATTCTTAGAAGATCGTATGAGCTGCATCTTTCTAAAAAAATTATATATGCGAGACGCATAATTTTGAAGAAAATATTTTACAAATAAAACATTATGTTAGAATAAATAAATATAGCGACATCTTTAAATTCGCATATTTATAATTGTTTTTGATTGCGTATAAAATATTTTTTTTTATATAACGTCGCGATAATACGTATATGTCAAAAATATTTCAAACTTGTGCACTGAAGTAGGGCAGCCTGAGCAAGCTAAGGGTCCCATAATGCTACACGCTTAAGTAAAGGAGTCAGCGACACTCAGGATTATGGAAAGTTTTCCTCTCTCAAGAGAGTTCAGGGACAAACTTACATATTTGAAGGCCCTACACAAGGGTAAAACTTACATCGTTGAATACCTCGCTCACTTACAAGGAGACGAAGGTAAAATTCATTAAACCTCGCTCACTTACAAGGAGACGACGGTAAAACTTATTAAAGGCCCAGCTCACCAACACGAGGGCTCAGGACTTACGAAGACACATCCTTATCCTTATGGAGAGTCTGCGACACTTGAATAGTGTGTACGCCAACTTGTGCTATATACAAAACGTCAAGGTCCTAACTTGACAATGAAGACCGCAATAGATTTCAAAACAATATTATTTATACTCGCGCATTTGAAAACCTTGGCAAACATATATATCCTACATTGGTTCTTACATACCGTCATACTTGCAGCTGCATACGGATTTAAGGGGCACTGTAGTGCTCAATGTTATTTTCTAATCAATTATTTTCAGTTGTTTCAGTTACTCAAGAAATTCGGAAGCTTGAGGAATTATTAGTTCTCCACTGCATCAAGCTACACTGAAGAACTGGGGCTTGTTGTTATGCCATATTTTGGCATAGCCTAATTATCTCCAAATTTTTTATTTATTAATTATTAATTCAGATTAATAATTATAACTTAATATCCTCTCTCAGAAACGAGGAAGAATCAATCTCAATCAATCATAATGAAAAAATATTTCGAAACGATATCCTTCAAATAAGGAAGATATCACAACGCCAAAATTAAATCATATAAATTCAGTAATTGCCCACATAAAGTCTCTTTGGGATAAGCACAATTTCGCAGAACTGCGTGGGCTTGATCTAATATAAATTGGTACGCAAGCATCTTGGCCAAAGCGATCCGATACAACGAGACAAATCGAGACACCTCCCAGGTCCAGCCCCTCTATTTTTCATAAACCCTAATCCCTAAAAACAGCCTCATTCATACACAAATCGTTCTACTATTCCAGCAATGTCCGATTTCGTGTTGTTACGAAATTCCTCCAACGAACAGATGTAAAATACAATTTAATCTAAATATAGTAAGTTCCCCGTTGTGAAGGATTTGTGGCGTTGGAACTGAAGTAAACACGTTTCAAAATAGGATTTGTTATTGAGCGGGGATAGTCATTTCTGGCCTTCCAACAATAAGCTGCTTCAGTTTATGATTCAGCAAGGTATTCGATAATAGTGTTGAATAATTCAAAACGCAGCTGCAGTCGCAAGGTACAAAAAGATTTAAACCTATGCTTCATAGAACTTCTCATCTCTCTAATTAGAAATAACAAGCTTATAGTAAAGGTATATGCAGCCTGTACAGATATCTTTAAACCAGGTTTTCTACCCAGAAAAGAAGAAAGATTGAGCAACAGAACACATATGACTTAACCGGAACAAACTCTTTTTTTGTTTTTCTATGCTCTAGAGCACAAACTCAACCTCAGCATTAATATTCTTCGTTACTAAGCTAGTGAACAGTTTCTTTGTTTGCATAGGAACTCACAAAGTGTCATTTTCTATCTGCTATAGTAAGTCCTCACACAATTGATTAGCAATAACTATAAGAAATCTCGGATAACAGATAATATGATCTCTTTCTCGCGCAGCACCTAATTTATAAGAGAATTCATCAAGCAGTAGTTCTCCAATGTGCATTCTCCTATCATACAAAAGGCTATACCCAATTTTCAGAACAAAATTATTTATGGTAGCATAGGAACATCTCCCCGCAAAAACCTTATTTAAAGTGTCAAAGAAGTATGACTACTCCTTCCTAAATTTGTTCTTAAGTATTTGACCTAAAGACCAGGGGTTCCCTGCATAATTGATAGCTTTCAACATGGAAACAATCTCACTATCAGTTGGTAAGTTTTCGAAGTAGGAAAGAAGCAAATACAGTGCTTCATTGATCACATAAGGAGTTATGAAATAGGAATTACCCATGATTGTGCATTTTATTCCACCTCTTGTGCTGCTGCAATCAGCTGTGCTTTCTTGAACTATTTCTGCATACATTGGAGGGCTTGCAATGAGTGTATAACTGATTGGAGAGTTTTTCAAGAAATCCATCAGGGAATGGAAGTCTGCATGCACTGATTCTTTATCTAAAAAAGCTACATAGTTTGTGGTGGCATATGCCACTTTGCCTGACGGACTGAACTTTGTATATGGTATGTTGGGTTGCATTCTTTTGAATGATGATTTCATCAAAAGGCTTGATAATTTGTAAACTTAAATCTCAGAGAGGTGCAAAGGAGCACGGCAAATGGTTTATCTATAACTCTGAGCTTCAATATAATTAGGATTCGCACTTTTGGGTTTTGGACTTTCTGTCGGATCGGCTGAAAGAAAGCGGTATAATTTTTTCATTAATATGAGTTTGATGTGATTAACCAATTCATTTGACTTGAAATGATTTCTATATTTTTAAATAATATGTTCGAGTCCAAATAAAATGATTAGAACTATAAAAAAAATGAATTTATATTAAGATAAAAATATTTTTTAAATATGTTCAAATATCCTTGCTTAATATTGTTCAATATTTGAGTGGTGCCAGCTTTTGTGAAAGCTGAGCTAAGTCATCGCTCATCAGCTTAGTTTGGTTGTAAATATCATTACTCAGACACTGGCAAAATTCCTGTCCTCTCTGAACATTAAGTCCAATTATAATTTTCTTTTACTCTCAAATGAAAGTAAGTTGTTCTGTTTTCTTCTCCAAATGCAATTGCTCATGCCCTAGTTCTATAACTGAGCATGTTGTGCCGAATTTTAAAAATTTGACAAAGAATCAGTAAATTTTGACACAGGATCATTATATGTATGATGTATCTCAAACAAAATAAAGCAACTTCAAATGGTTAGTCTAAAGATTAAGTTGATTCTTTGTTTGATTATGCTGGTCACGAATTAATTATTAAACTGTACTCTAATCGAATTCTAATACTTACTCGCATTTTTGAATCAAACGTCAAGTTTTGTGTAGAGCCAACACTTTTATATCTTATAAGTTAAAGTCTTGAGAAGCTGAATTCTCTAGCTACTCTGAATGCTCATCTGCTGAATACTCGAGTTGCGAAGCTTAGGTTCTTGCAGAGTGTTGGCTTTTCGTGCAACGAATCAGTTAGAGTTTGAGCTAGATTGCCTGCTATACATTTGATTACAACATTATCATTTGTCAACAATGTAAGGCCCAAGTTTGAATTTTTGGTTAGGGAGATGACGAGTTGTATGGTAGAAGTGAAAGAGTTTCCTCAGTACTTTGCCATTAGTTTATATTAGAGAGTAGCACCAAGGCATTTCCATTTGAAGGACAAAAAAGTTGAAGTTAAGTTGAATTGAATGTTGTTGTGGAGTGATAATAATACCACTATTCATTGTTGATGCTGAACTCCCACTATCCACATTGGTATCCTTTTTCTGAGGTTTACTACTACATTTTATTGGATGATCGTGATTTATCTGAGGATGCAGTTTAATAGGAAGGTTTTTAGAATAGTCTAAGCTTATCTTACAAAGAACAGATTGTTAGAATCGATGGAATCATCATTAAGCCCCAATGCAAGTGATACTCATGCATCTTACAAAAACCTACCTTAATCAAATTCAGAGAAGAAACCTCACTGATTCTAAAAATACGTCCTCTTCTCGCTAATAAGATCACCATAACCAGTCCCAAATTCCACAACTAGCTTATTTCATATAGTTGTCTTTTGCAACCTTCTTCTTTCTTAGAGTGACTGCAAAGAGGATCCATGAACGGTTTCAGGGATCTCTTCAATTTAAGCCCCATGAGTGTTTGAGGCCCAATTTACATGGTTAGAATGGATTGGAGAGGTTCAGACCCGGGATCACTAGCCCATCAAGGTCTTAAAATGGAAGTTGATTACTAGTGTATCTCCGGTTAGTTAAGGTTCAAGGAACAGGTTCCGATGCTTACAGATTCAAGGTTCAAGGTTCCAACACCGCCTAACAGAATAATAGTTTGACAAGGACTCAAGCCAGCAAACAAATAAAGCAAGTTCCACTAAAGGAATACATCAAACAAAGAAATACAACCCAACACTATAATTGCTGCAGAAATAAGTCCATCATAGAAATTAAGGACAAATCAATACAACATAATAACCAACATTTTGAGCTCCTACATATGATGTTAAGGCCAGTGACCAAACAAAAAGAGCCAAGGAAAGAGGCTAGACTAGTAAACCAGGAAGAATTCTTTTAAGTTAAACATGCAATCTTAAACATGCAGTCAAAAACTCCTTACTATCTGCAGCAAATGATTTCCTATTTTCTTATATTCCGTACTGGCAGCATTATATTGGTCATTGATCGCCTTAACTTCCACACGATCTTCCTCTTTCTTGGTGTCCAAATTCACGACAACAGCTTGATCAGCAAGAGAATAAGCCTCTTTGCTAAGAAGAAACACATATTAACTCAACAG
>PHNY01126335.1:4202-25035 GCA_003724115.2 Anethum foeniculum | reverse complement strand
CATAAGAATGAGTTACACAGCAAATCCAATTATCAGACTGTAATCCATTCCGAAAGAATTTTTTAATTTAGTGAGTATCGTATTCAACCCCCCCTTCTACGATACTTCGGGACCTAACACACATTCACATTCTGATGAACCAATAGTAGAGCCTTGCTGATACAGTAACTTAATTACCTTTTAATAAGCATGTCGTCTGATGTTATATCTTCATTTTGGTCAAATTGATTTACTCTCACAGGCGTCACAAAATCAACTAAATTCGAGCAAAAAAAATACGTGTCAAAATAGTAATTTGAAGAAATTCTTAATATTATATATTTGACTATTTAACCTGTGGAAAACGGGGAAGAAGAACTATATTTCTTCTGTGACTGAGCACCTATGTTTGGATGCTGATTTTCTAATTCTTGATTGTCATTTCCTCTAAATTGCTCGTTATCATCATGTAAACTAATATTACCCATTCTTACAATCGTATTGACATTCTGACTGGGAATGCGATGCTTTAGTCCTACAATAATTGTAATAATTTTTTGCGTACAACTTTACCATATAACATCTATCAAAACTAAACACAGGTTATACATGATAGATAGAGATGCGAGTAAAAATAAAAACCTACTACTGATTCCCTTGAAGAAATGTAGTTAGATGGAGGAGATATTATAGTGGATTTTGTATTGTTTGACACAGGAGACACAGGTAAATTATTTTGCATTACTTGTAACGGGTTTCTCTTAACAGCTGCAAAAAACACAACATGACTAAGGAAAATTTATAAAGATTATAAAGTAAATAAATTTCATGTTAAAATTACTATGTTACCAAAATAACAACATTAAAAAACACATTTACATTCCGATGAACCAATAGCAGAGCCTGATGCGAATGGACAGTTCTTTTTCAGCGGAGTTGTACAAATGTCTATAAGAAAATAATAAGTCAAATATAAAAACAAATACTAAGACAAATCAATATATCATTTGAGATACCATCAGACGTTTGATGTATTGTATGATTTCTAAAGTTGCTTAGAGCACACTCATTAGTATCCGTGTTTTCGCCATGACGCTGCGAATCTGATGCTTCAAAAACAACAGCAATCGATGAAAACTGAAAAATTGATTCGGGAATAATATACATTATACAACGTTGATAGTAAGAACATAATAAAGAATTTATGGAAGAAGCTTGTTGAGAGGGTGGATCTATATCCATAACTGAAATCTTCTTAAACAATTTCAAATAATAATAGCTTCCGCCAATGAAAGAACAGAAAAAAATAAAAGTAATAAAGCGACAATGATATAAAAAATGCAAAATGATTTGAATTGGTAAGGAAATTGTTTATCAACTGCTAAAATGCTGATATGTTTTTTTTTTAATTTTTAAATTTAAAAATTAAAGAAGATAATTTTAGTTGTGATATGGATTATCCATGGTCATGTTTAAAACAATAAGATATTAGTATAAAATATAATAAGATAGCACTATTAAATATGGAAGTTGGGTAAAAAAAATTACCCAATGGGTAAATTGCTAAATGGGCATATCCATGCTTTAAGATTATGTTGCATTCAGTATTAACTTTTAGGATTTGAATAAATAAATTTTTTTAATTTTTCTTTGGGTATAATAATTTTTTACAAAAACATGAATGTAAATTAAATAATATTAAATACGACTAAAATTAATTGAAATTTGGTGGATAATTCATTACTTAGTATGTGTATCCATATTTAAGCTCAGTTTAGATTTAGATTAAATTCAATAACTTTAATTTGACCTATTGGACAATACATTTTACTGATTTAATATATTTATGTTCGGATAAAATCTACAACAATAATTTGACCCTTTTAACAATTATTTATAGTAAGAGATAAAATAGTTATGGTAAATTAATTTATTAAATTGAACTGATTTATGTTAAGTGTATTAAACATATCTAAACTAACATGTAATTAAATGGTTAATTAAATTTAAAATATCTACATTAACATGGTGATCTAATTTATATTTAAAGCTATTAATTTGTTCATGTGTGCAAAATATATAAATTATCTATACATTTTAGCAATATTAAATCTTAAAAATTTTGGTATAATATGAGAGATAATCATCAAAATGCCGCATTTCCAAGCTGTTTGGCCCTCCTTACACTCCAGATACGTCAAATCGTGTGCAACAACTGATTTTTTTTAAAAACGCCCGATGTGCATTTTCGTCTACTGCATCAAGCGTAATGCGCAACACCCATCAGCGCATCTGGTGTTGGATACGACATTCTGGATACCGCATTAGGCCTGATTCAGTAGATGAAACTGCGCATCACCCTGATGCGGCAGATAAAGTGACGTATTCTTGGGGTATTTTGGGCCAAAATTTTGAAATGAATTGGGAGGACCAAGCATCTTGATTTTAGTGCATTTTGGGTCATTACATAGGTACCAAACAAATCACAAAATAACTAAAAAAATGATACATGACATGTTTTAATTATTGAGATTCATATTAAGATGCGGGGAGTTCATTACATTTATGAGTAAACAATCAATAAAAAAGTGACAATTATATTTTGATTTTTTTTAAAAGTATTTTCTTGCTCTTTTATTATAATATAGATCATTCCATTTACAATGAAATAGTTAAATATATCATTATTAATATTATATATTATTATTATTTATTTATTAAAATAAAAATTATAAATACCCATGTACAAGTAACACATTTTAGAAGTACTTGATTATAGCTTGTGTTATGCATGCGGTACTTCAAAATATTATTTTAAAAAATTATTTATACAATGTTAAAATAAATAAATATAATATTTTATATTTAAGATAAAATAATACAATTTTGAAAATAATAATATCAAATAATATAATTCTATTTATATATTTTAATAAATACATTTAAAAATTAATTTATTTAAATATATTAACATGTTTTTTATGTGCAAGATTGTATTATATATGTTACGTCATAAAATGCACTAATGATCTTACCAAAAATAATAAAAAGATAAATCCAAATTTTATCAAAACACTGATTGGGCGGGGTTGGACGCATATATAGGAGGAATACATTAATTGATTTGGGCTTTAACACTTCACTTTGTTGAGTTGGACGCAAGGCGTTTCACATGGCAAGTCCAATATCTTTCTCAGCCTCTTCACAAAAATGATACGAAAATTAGTTTTACTATTTATATTTTGAGTACACTATATGAGAAATACACGAAGACGAAGTACAAGACCGAGCTGTAATGTTGATTTTGTATTTAGCACTTGGGTACATGACACGAGTTACACCAAATAAATAAATAAATATTATATATGTATAATTTTTATAATATAACCTAAAATTCTGTATAAAATTTTTATAACATATATTTTATATTCAAAATACTATTTAAAATATAATTTAAAATTATTGTATTCAATTTCGTGTACTATTTAAAATGTAACAAGTCGTGTTTATTTCGTGTAAATTTCATGTTTTCATTTATTCATGTACCATTTCATGTACATGAAAATTACACGAAAAAGTTCACGTACCTCGGTTCCTGTCGTGTCTGGTCATTTTTTACTCATGTCGTGTTCATGTTAGCATGTCGTGTACACGAATTCAATTCGTGTCATGTTCGTGTTTACTCATCAAGTACACGACACAGTTATACACGACATGAATGATTTGCCGGGTCTAACAAATACTCACTCATCCTCATATCGTTAACTTTTGTAGATTTATCTGTCTATTTTTGTTACTTTTTCTTTACCTTTTATTCATATTTATGCATATCGATGACGACAATATCAGACACAACCCAAAACCCAACTCGAACTCGACTTATTCGTGATCAGATTTACTAAGAGAAAATTCAAAAATGACCCGAACCCGACCTGCTCAACCGAAAGCTACACGAAATGACCCATTATTAAGAATTTCATTCCTTTTCAGTCACGATAAACTTACCTGGGTCTTTTCTTCATTGGTTAGTGAATTTTGTTAACATATGAAGATCAAGAAGAGACATGTAGGTGCTATGCTTTGTTGGTCATTACTGACATGCAGGAATGAGCTTTCTGAAATCAACGAGGAATGGAGGTAGTAGATATAGTAGAGTCGGCTAATGTGGTCCTTAGTCAATGGTATGGTGCTCAGGATAAATCTTTTGATCACTATCTAGGGTTGATGCCCCAAGAGGATGGTGATGAGCACTGGGTTCGTCCAACTGATAATTAGGTTAAAGTTAATACCAACGCTGCGATATTTGCATCCTCCAGTTGTTTTAGTTATGCATTTGTAGTGAGAAATCAAGATGGCATGCTGGTAGAAGCTCGTTCAAGATGTTGCCCAGGTAATATCTCTCCGAAAAGTGCATAAGCTATGGAAATAAGAGAAGCACTTGGATGGATCAAGGATAAAAATTAAAGAGATGTTGTTATGGGAACAAATTGTTTAGTCATTATTCACGAGGGCCTTCAATTCTATTGTCCTACTTTGGCAGATTAATAGAAGATTGCAAGGCACTTCAAGAGGAGTTAAGGCAGAGAAGTATGGATTAAGGGTTCGCGAATAACGTAGCTCATTATATAGCAAGGTATAATAGTCCTACTTTATTAATAATATTTGATTTCATTTAATTTTTGTTAGTTTTAACTTAACCTGAAATTGACCCATTTACAAATACGGGCATGATCTGAAATCCAAAATTGTCACCCGAAATGTTAATAAGAAAATAATTAATTAACAGTGGCGTCTGTTCATGGTAGTTTTGAAAACATGAACAAACTTATTTTCAGTTTGAATGTGGTATATAATAATAGATAATGATTTCAATATTCAAATTAAAAATATTCGTCTTTACATAATCAGTATCACTAAAGAAGTTATTTCTGTTATACATTTCTCTTTTCTTATCTTTCTTTTTATAACATTTCAGAGAAAGAATCTAAGGCCATGTTTGTTTAGCAAAACATGTAGTTATATTGGTACTTCAGAGCTTCGTTGAACTGTGTTACAGTTGCTAGTTTAGGCGTAATTTATATTTATGTTTGATTCATCTTGACTCTGATCATGGCACGAAGGAGAAAAACTTGACCATAGGTGAAAACTAAACCGAAAATTACAAAATTAGGATAACACAATTTATTATATATTGGTTAAATTAGGATTTAAAATTAGGAAACCACATTTATTCTGTTTGATTTTAATTTTTAAATTAAAATGAGCCCAATAAAATGTTATAATAGACATAAATAAATTAATAACTAACTAGCAAAAAATAAAATTATGAACTTGTACAAAAAGTACAATTACACCATTGGATGTTAATTATCTAAACAAATTGATACTAAAAAACTAGTGTTATGTGCAAAAAATTAGGAACAAAATTTTACACTAGGTTAAATGTTTTAATCGATACTATTTATGTGAATACATGGTCTATTCCAATCAGAACTTAACACATTTCATTTTATGAAAATTTTTACCCAATTTTGTGCCAGTAATTTTTCATACTAAAAATAGTGTAAGTTGTATGTAGTCTTTAATTTCTTACGGAAGAAGTACTCCACGCATACACACACTAATATAATTATTTCTAGAAGAAGATACAAAGCAAGTATGGAGTCAAAAACATTTGTCCACTATATTGACATCCATGCTTACTAAGCTTTGCTACAAAATCTAATTTCTCAGTGTGGGTAAACAGTTCTCAAACTCCTCATCCGCAAATGAATGTTTACTACAAATACCAGACTGAATTTCTTAGTAGATGTTGGTTTTATTTTATTTAGCAAGTCTTGCTAGCTGTAGCCTTCAACACTTGTGTCACAATTCATGATGCCACATTTATTTGTTAATTTAATTAATATTCATGAATCATGATCACACTAAAATAACAAGTCTGCATAATATACATTAATTTATGGCTGAGATTTTCTGAAACACAATTTACATTAATTTTGGTTTTCCTTTTCTTTTGTAATAATATCATCTTTGTTCTAACTTATTTGGATTTGAGAAAAATGTAAAAATTGAGTTAGTACGAAGTTTATGAAATAGCATGCATGTAGTGCAAATAATATACGGAGATCAAATAATAATAGCCTTCATAAATTAAAAGGTTTTGTTCTTCCTTGTCATTCTCATTTGCATCATTGTCAATATATATCAGGTCACAAACAGTGTCCAGAGCTGTTACAGCTAATTTGATATCTTCAAGAGGATATCATGGGATATGCAGGAATTTGATTTATCTACATAATATTTACAGCTAATGCTAAAGATTGTTTCCATATGTTACTAAGACAATTTATATGATCTATCACACCCCCGCAGTCGGGAGGCTGTCGTACGCTTAGACTGTCCCAAAAATCATCAAAAAGTATGCGCGGGAGTCCTTTGATAAATATATCCGCAATCTGGTGACGAGATGGAACATGTAGCACACGGACTTGGCCACGAGCCACTATCTCGCGTACAAAGTGAATGTCCATTTCAATATGCTTAGTGCGTTGATGTTGAACAGGATTTCCAGATAGATATATAGCACTGACATTATTACAATAAACCAAAGTGGCTTTATTGACTAGACAATGTATCTCAAGAAGAAGGTTCCTGATCCAGCAAGACTCGGAAATAACATTAGCTTACCCTATGTATTCGACTTCTACACTAGATAGGGATAGAGTTGGTTGTCGTTTAGAGGACCAGGAGATTAAGTTGTCACCAAAGAAAACACAATAATCGGAAGTGGAGCGCCTTGTGTCAAGACAACCACCCCAATCTGCATCAGTGTAAGAAACAAGAGAAGACACTGAAGATTTATATATATGTAGACCAAAATCAAGAGTTCCTTGAATATAGCGCAAAATGCGCTTAAGAGCATTCATGTGTATATCACATGGATCATGCATATGTAAACAGACTTGTTGCACAGCATATACAATTTCCGATCCCGTGATTGTGAGATATTGCAATGCCCCTGCTAAACTACGGTAATGAGATGGATTTTCATATGGAGATCCTGAAGAAGCACTCAACTTGCCCTTAGTTTCAACTGGTGTGGCAACAGGCTTAAGATGTCATGCCTGCTCTTTCAATTATTTTTTCCGCATATTTTCTTTGAGAAAGGAACAGACCACCGTCATGTCGAGTGACAACAATACCCAAAAAATAACTAAGAGGACCCAAGTCCTTCATAGCAAATTCTGAGCTAAGACAAGAGATGATTGACTGGAGAAGATAATCAGATGAAGTAGTTAGAATAATATCATCAACATAAAGGAGAATATAAACCACATCGTTGCCACGATAATAAATAAATAGTGAGTGATCAGATTTGTTGTGAGAGAAATCAATAGAAGAAACATAATCGGCAAATCGTTCGTACCAAGTACGAGAGCATTGCCTCAAGCCATATATAGATTTCTTCAATAAACAAACATAATCTGGATTAAGTGGGATCCCTGAAGCCCATAGGTTGATGCGTATAAACTGTTTCATTGAGATGTCCATGCAAGAAGGCATTTTTGACATCCAACTGATGAATGGGCCATGACTTAGATACAATGATACTAAGAATAGCTCGAATAGTTGCAGGTTTAACCACGGGACTAAATGTTTCGCCACAATCCACGCCAACCTGTTGAGACCTGTCATCACCAACAAGATGGGCATTGTGCCTCTCACAAGTACCATCAGATTTATACTTATGACTCAAAACCCACATAGAACGGATAATATTAATATTAGGTGGACAAGGCACCAACTTCCACGTCTTACTTTTAATAAGAGCGTCATACTCCTCGGACATGGCCAATTTCCAATTCTGGTCAGATAATGCATTGATTGGATTATGAGGGATGGGAAAAGGGGTGATGGTGGCACTTAGATTAAAAAGTCATTTGGGTTTAAATATCTCGTGTTGGCTTCGAGTCGTCATAGAGTGCGAAGTAGTGCTTGGTTGAATGGTGGTACTTGTAGGTTAGACCGTCATTGTGTCTCGGATTTGACTCGTAGAGATAATTGAATGACTTTGAATTGTGATTGACGATGTATCTTCTTGAGTGGATGAAGGAGATTTAGAAGGTGATGAATGAACAAATGGGTTTGTAGTCTGTTGATGGAGGAATATGGTAACAACAAAATTCCAGGTACGTCGCCGGAATCAAGATCTATGATGGTGGTTCTTTGCCGGAAAATTGAACGAAGTGTGGTGGTTGTATGTAATTAGTGGCTGAGATTGCTTAGGGTAAGTGGTGGCTCCTTTGCGCTCTCAACTTCTTACCCCTTACAATTTGCCTATGTACCCCTATTTATAGGGGATCAAGCCAACGTAGTTCTTGGAGGACAAGAAACCTAAATGGGCTTTTTAGGCTTCCCATCCTGAGGCCTAGAAGAGAAGCTTCCAGAAACCGTCTTTGACTTACTTTAGGAATATCAGCTGATAAGGCCTAGTCAAAAAGGCCCAACGCTCGTCCAAGGTTTCGAGTCTTCACGGATGAGGCATCTCCCCAGCCGAGGATAACCCTCCGCTACCAACTGTTTCTCTATTCCTCGGACGCAGGTATAGCCATGACTTACCCCAAATGTTGGACGCATTCCTGTCCCCCAAATCAGAAGCCCCCACCAGATGACAAGACAGGTGATCCCAAGATTTCGGGTGCAAAGTGCATGATACTCCAAAGTCTCTTAACGAGGACACCCGTTGACTACAGAGACAGAGCTCCCAAAGCACACACCAAAGTTCACCCCACATCCTCAACGAGGACACCCGTTGAATACAGGAGGATTCCTTGAGTCCAGGCATACCCCTAGAGGTCTCTGACCATGAACACCGCCTTCCTAAAGTTGCATTCTTCAATAGATACCTGCAAGAAATAAGTTAGTAAAAAATATTCATCTTATTCCTGAAATCATGGAGTTGTTCAAGGAAATTAACAATCAAAAGTTGATTCTCGTTCAAGCAAACAAAGTAGGCGCGCCCTGAATATCTCGAAAGAAGAGGGCGAGCCCTAATTTCTTCAGGAAGAGGGCGAGCCCTAATTTCTTCGTCACCTAGAAAAACCTAATTACTTTGCTGCCCAAGCAAAAATAAATTCAATTGACCCGACTTCGACCTGAAATCAAATAATGCCAATTTTTGGCTATAACATAGTCGTCGGAAGTGGTTATTCCTGGTTGGATGGAGGGGAAGTAATAGAAGAGGGCTGGTTTGAAGAGTTCTGGACAGATTCTCCCGAATGTGAACTTGATGTTAGAGCGTTAGATTGATTTTGTAAAGGATGTATAAGGTAGGGAGATAAATCATCATTTAGAAAATCATACATAATAGTGGACGGAGAATGCAGCTTTGAGAATGGATACTGTGACTGTTAAAAATATCATGTCGTGAGGTGATGACTTTGTTTGCAGATAAATCAAAACACTTGTATCCACGGATATTGGAACACTTTGTATTCCGCGTCATATTGTCCCATCTCAATAGCCCATTTCAATATTTTTCTGATAATTCAAGTCGGTGTAAAATCTGTCTCAAAGGATATGATGTTCTCACTTCAATTTTATGAGACTGGAAATATGGGCGAAGCTTTCGTGATGCCAACACAAGAGCATAGACTAATTTTTCCATACTTGTATAGCGAGTCTCTGCATCGATTAATCTTTTACTCACATAATACATCAGATATTGCTATCCAACATCTTCCCTTACCAGGACCGCACTAATAGAATACTCCGACACAACCAAGTATAAGAGTAAGGTTTCTCCATCAACAGGCTTCGCCAACATGGGAAGTTTTCCGAACTGTTCCTTTATTTTCAAGAAAGCTTCTTCACACTCAGGAGTCCACACAAAATTTTTTCCGACCCCTTTAATCGCTTTAAAGAACTCCTTACATCTGTCTGAAGATTTAGAGACAAACCGGTTAAGTGCTACAATTCTTTCAATGAGACTTTGAACCTGCTTCACACTTGCTGGAGATTTCATATCAAGAAGAGCTTTGATTTTAGCTGGGTTTGCTTCAATTCCTTTATGATTAACGATGAAGCCAAGAAATTTCCCTGATTCAACCCCCAAACACACACTTCTGCGGATTTAGCTTCATTCGATACTTTCTCAGAATATTGAACATTTCCTCCAAGTGCTTCACATGTTCTTCAGCCTCTTTTGATTTGACAAGCAGTCGTCAACATATAATTCCATAGTCTTGCCAATCTGATCTTTGAACGTCATATTTACCAACCTCTGATAGGCGGCCCCGGCGTTGATAAAGCCAAAAGGAATTCCGATATAGCAATATAACCCTCTGTCCGTGATGAAGGAGGTATGTTCTTGATCCGGGAAATACATAGGGATTTGATTGTAGCCTGAATATGCATCCATGAAACTCAGTAGTGCATGCCCAGTTGTTGCGTCCACCAATTGATCAATCCGCGGCAAAGGAAAACTATCTTTAGGGCAAGCCTTATTTAGATAAGTGAAATCCACACACGTTCGTCATTTCCCATTCGGCTTCTTCACGAGAACTGGGTTTTCCAGCCAATCTAGGTAGAAAGACTCCTTAATCAGACCAACTTCTAGCAGCCTATCAACTTCTTCTTTCAAAGCAACTGCTCTTTCTCCACTGACCGGTCGCCTCTTCTGCCTAATGTCTTTGCGGTTTGGATAGATATTAAGATGATGACACATTACATCAGGGTCGATCCAACCATGTCTGAGTGACTCCATGTGAACACGTCAAGATTTTCCAAGAGAAACTCTGTGATCAATTTCCTTAGCCTGGGATTCAGTTGAGAACCAATCTTCAAGAATTTGCTAGGATCATTGCCATCCACCAAGATTGATATTGTGTCCTCTACCGGTCCTGTCTTTTCCATTGGCAAAAGAATCCGTGGATCCAAGTCGAAGCTCCGAGGATCTTCAACAGCTATGCCCTTCTCAGAGGGTGCGCCCTCTTTATCCTTTTTCGGGGTACCCCCCATACTTGGCAAAGAATCATCTATTTCCTCGAGTTTATCCCCTTCAACTCCATGTTGCATGATCTCATCTTTATCTTGTTCCTCAACCTTCTCTACATCCTCAATTCTTGGAGCGTCTTCCAACATTAAGATTGAAGAACTTGTTGCTGGTATGCATTCTTCTTCTACTTCTTCAACGAAATAATGTACGTATATTTCTCCTCTAGGTTTTGTCAACAGAGCTTCAAAATCTTCTTCAGATGACTCTACCTTTCCACCTTTCTTCTTCCTAAAACCCTTGATAGCTTGGTGATAGCATTCTCGAGAATCATATTTTGACCCTTTTATGTAGGAAATTTCAACATTAAATGGTAGATAGAATTAACTACTTTCATCCTTTTCAACAAAGGTCGTCCAACTAAAGAGTTATGCACGGATTCCTGATCCAATACTTTGAACTCCATCATTTGAGTTACTGAAAGGGCTCCTTCTCCCAAGGTTACCGGCAGTCTGATTGCTCCCATTACTCTCACTGCTTCTCCAGTGAAGCCATAGATCCATGCATCTTCCACTGTCATAGCACTGTCTGGTAGTCCTAACTTTTTGTAGGTGTTGTAGTAGAGAATATTGGTTGAGCTCCCATTATCAACAAAAACCCGGTGAACATTCATCGAACCTATTTGCATAGCAACGACCAAGGCATCATTATGAGGATGGTGCACCCATTTTGCATCTTTCTTAGTGAAAGTAATATCTGCAGATTCTCCTTTGAACACCTTTGGCGGCCTGGAATCCAACCTATTGACGTTGGTCAAAGGCCTGTACCTTGTTTCTCTCGCATATTTTCCCAGAGCTCTATTGCTTTCCTCGGCAGTAGGATCTCCTCCAAAGATAGTTCTGATGCTTCCAGCTCTTACAAATTTTATATCTTCCGACTTTTCATCAGCTTCGTTCCTTGACGTCCGACCTCCGTCTCTACCTCTGTCAGAATCGTCTCTACGCTTTTTCACTTCCTTTACTATCCATTCGCCAAGATATCCTTCCTTAATTAAGTCTTCAATCTCATCCTTCAGCTGTCGACATTCATAAGTTTTATGTTCGGAGGATTCATGGTATTCACAATACTTCTTCTTGTCTTACTCTGCCATTGAGATAGGGGAGCCGGTTTTCGAAAGATCCTCTTGCTTTTATTTAATTCGAAGATATGCTCAATAGAGGCAGCCAAGGGAGTATAGTTACTCTGCCTCCGCTCATAGTTGGAAGGGGGACTCCATTCTCTCCTTGTATCCGTAGCATGCACTCAGTTTGGACTTCGGTTATCTTTGTAGTATCTGGGACTCAGTGACCTGTCCCTCTTCTTTGACTTTCCTTTTCCTTGGGCATCAGAGTTTCTGTTGTTTGCTAAAGATTGTTCTACTACTATAAATGACTCTGCTTGGGTAAAAACATCAGCCAAATGTTGTGGGATCCTTCCCTTGAAGATGGTTCCAAAAATCTGTGCCAATACGAAGTCCTGCTATCAAAAAACTCTTCAATGCTTCACCAGTTGCTCCTCTGACCATGGTTGACTCAGAATTAAATCTTTTGAAATACGAAGTCAAGCTTTTCCCTTCCTTCTGCTTAACATTTGCCAAGGTAGTGACAGATGGGGAATACTTCACAGCCGCCTGAAATTTATTCAAGAACAAAGTTTTCATCTGATCCCATGATGTAATCACTTTCAGGCCAAGTCTTTGAAACCATTGCTGAGCGCTTTTCCTGAAAGTTGCTGCTAAGAGTCGACACCTTACCAAGTCAGGAACTTGATAAACATCCATCTCAATATTGAATCTCCCCAAGAATTCCACTAGATCAGCATTCCCATGAAAATGCAATTCATTTATTGTATTCCGATACCCAGCAGGTAGTTGAGCTTCCCTTACCGCCGCCGAGAAAGGTGATAGAGCCTGGACTGTCGTTGCGACCTTTCCTCCTTCCAAGTGAGATAATGCTTTTTCAAATCATCAACATTAAAAGTTCTAACCCAGGGACATTCTGAATATTGGGCGGAGTTCCTTGGGCTTGAGTTGTCTGACCATCCCTCAAAGGCGGAGGTTGTTGATTCGTTTGACCACCCTCCAGAGGCGGAGGTTGTTGATTCGTCTGAGTATTTGTCTGTCCATCACCTTGGGGTGGAGTATTGCCTTGGATCACAGTTCCACCTTGCTCCGTGTTTGTCTGTGTCCTTCTTTGGGTCTGAGCTTGGACTTCTCCCTGAGTCTGAGTTCGTTGATGCTGAGTTTGGTTTAAGGAATTCGCATGACCTTGGTTGTTCTGTCTATCTTGGAAACAAGATTCATATCTTCCTATTCACAAAGGTATGTTTGAGCGTCTTCCTCGAGAAAAGTATCTTCTAGAGTATCTTCCATATCGTTGATCCCTCCAATCCCGATCATATCTTCCATAATGTCGGTGGTATCTTCCATAATCTCATGGAGGAGCTTGCTCGCGCTCGCGGTATCTCATCCTAACATCTTCTTGGGAGTTTGGGGGCACACGCGTAGAGTCACGAAGTCCCATCTCTCCGTTAGTTCCCTCCTTTTTCCATTCCAGAATAAGCATCCTTAGATCATCATCTTTCAAACGTATTCCAAGCCTTTCCTTGAGGGCTGCAAGATCCCTTCTTTTATCACTCGGAGGATTTTCAGGATGGCGAGTTTCATCCGGCTCTTTCCTTGCCTCGGTTAAGAGATTGTCATCACGTTGACGTTCTTTCATCGTCCGGCCAGACCTATACGAATGTGGAACCACCCGAGTTTCGGTGTTAGTTCTCTGACGCCAGTCCGTGTCATCATCAGGGAGTTCAACAATTGGATTCACTTGATCAAAGTATTCCAATCGTCGCGGAGTAATGTGATTTGCTCTGCCGTCGATCTGAACCTGCTTCTTTTGGGTACTCCCTTCAACCAACGAAGCTTTCTCCGTTGCTCTGCCAGTGCGAGAGTGACGAAGACCCTTTCTTGATCTCTGCTGCTCCACAGTGGATAGCCTTGAATCAAAGCTATTTAAGGCATCCCCCATGCGATACAATTGTTCCATCAGATCTGCGTTGCTGATGACAACCGGTGGCCGTCCACCGAACGCCGAAGTACTGGGCAGATCTGAATTATCCGTGCCATGCCCGACACTTTCCTCGGAATCATAGTCTTCTTCTTCGTAAGATCCATCATCATGACGGTGAGACATCTCTTCCTCCTGAGATTATGATCTTGATCAGCACCCCTCCTTCTAGCGCCACTTTGTTGACGGAGGAATTCGGTAACAACAAAATTCGAGGTATGTCGTCGGAATCAAGAACTATGATGGTGGCTCTTTGCTGGAAAATTGAACGGAATGTGGTGGTTGTATGTAATTGGTGGCTGATATTGCTTAGGGTAAGTGGTGGCTCCTTTGCGCTCTCAACTTCTTACCCCTTACAATTTGCCTACGTACCCCTATTTATAGGGGATCAAGACAACGTAGTTCTTGGAGGACAAGAAACCTAAATGGGCTTTTTAGGCTTCCCATCCCGAGGCCTAGAAGAGAAGCTTCCAGAAATCGTCTTCGACTTGCTTTAGGAATGTCCGCCGATGAGGCCTAGTCACAAAGGCCCAAGGCTCGTCCAAGGTTTCGAGACTTCATGGATGAGGCATCTCCCCAGCCGAGGATAACCCTCCGCTACCAGCTGTTTTCCTATTCCTCGGACGCAGGTATAGCCATGACTTACCCCAAATGTTGGAGGCATTCCGGTCCCCCGAATGAGAAGCCCCCACCAAATGATAGTACATGTGATCCCAAGCTTTCCGGTGCAAAGTGCAGGATACTCCAAAGTCTCCCAACGAGGACACCCGTTGACTATAGAGACAGAGCTCCCAAAGCACACATCAAAGTTCACCCCACATCCCCAACAAGGACACCCGTTAAATGCAGGAGGAGGCCTTCAGTCCAGGCATACCCTTGGAGGTCTCTAACCACGGACACCACCTTCCTAAAGTTGCATCTTAGGATGGAGTTCTTTAATAGAAACCGGCAAGAAATAATTTAGTAAAAACTATTCATCTTCTCCCTGAAATCATGGAGTTGTCCAAGGAAATTAACAATCAAAAGTTTATTCTCGTTCAAGCAAACAAAGTAGGCGCGCCCCGAATATCTCGAAAGAAGAGGGCGAGCCCTAATTTATTCAGGAAGAGGGCGAGCCCTAATTTCTTCGTCACCTAGAAAAACCTAATTACTTTGCTGCCCAAGCAAAAATAAACTCAATTGACCCGACTTCGACCCGAAATCAAATAATGCCAAATTTTGGCTATAACATAGTCGTCGGAAGTGGTTGTTCCTGGTTGGATGGACGGGAAGTAATATGAGAGGGCTGGTTTGATGAGTTCTGGACAGATTCTCCCGGATGTGAACTTGATATTGGAGTGTTAGATTGATTTTGTAAATGATGTATAAGGTAGGGAGATAAATCATCATTTAGAAAATCATACCTAATAGTGGATGGAGAATGCAGCTTTGAGAATGGATACTGTGACTGTTAAAAATATCATGTTGTGAGGTGATGACTTTGTTTGCAGACAAATCAAAACACTTATATCCACGGATATTGGATGGGTATCCTAGAAATACACAAGGAGTGGTGCAGGGTTGAATCTTATTTATATTTGTGGATGGAAATAAGGGGTAACAAAAACACCCAAATGTTCGAAGATGTGTGTACGAAGGATCTTTATTATAGATTATCTGAGTTGGAGATTTATATGCAAGTGATTTGGTTCGAAGAATATTTAATAGGTATGTGGCCATTTCTAAAGCATGGTGCTAAAATGCAGGTAGGACGAATGAATAAGCAAGTAGTGTCTTTATGATGTTATTATTGGTTTGGATTTTTCATTCAGCCTTACCATTTTGTGGGGATGTGTGAGGGCATGAGAAATGGAAAACCATCCCATTTGAGTCTCATAAATTTTGAAACATTCGATTATTATACTCCTTTCCATTATCACACTGAAATTGTTTAGTATCCCTGTCAAACTGCTTTTTGATTAGGAACGAAATTTGAGAAAAATTGAGTAAACCTATGACTTTCTTGCAATAGGAAATGTCCACAAAAAATTAGAATAATCATCAAGAAAGAAAACATAATATCGGTGTCCAGCAGATTTCAAAACAGGAGATGTCCAAATATCACTATGGACTATATCAAAAGGCTGTAAAGTATAAGAACGTGATTCATAAAAAGACAATTTTATTTGTTTTCCAAGAGGACAAGAATAACAAAAAACACTCTTTGTTCGATTACAATCAATGAATTTATTTTTGATAAGAGAGCTTAACACAGATGCTCCAGGATGCCCTGAATGTTCATGCTAGATTTTAGAAGACAAAGAAACGAAGGTGGATGGTGAAGATGCTTCCTGAGAAATGTTTGTGAATGGATAAAGATCCCCCATGCTATTACATCTCATTAGATGTGCTCCTGTCTGAAAGTCCTTTACAGAAAAGCCAAAAGGATCAAACTCAACATTAACAGAGTTATCTTTTGTAAAACGACAAACTGAAATCAAGTTTTTAATCAATTTATGTGCATGAAGAACATTTTTTAATGATAAAGGTGGACATGGAGGTGTTAGTAATATGTTACCATGACCGTGAATTGGAATTATATTACCATTACCGACAAAATTTTTATTATCAGTGCTCAAATTAAAATAAGGCGCAATAGTACCTGAATTAGATGTCATATGAGATGTTGCTCCAGTGTCCATGTACCAATTCTCATCAGGTGGAGAAAGTGTGAGAGTATGCATTGCAGCTTTGATATCAGTTGGAGTATAGCCCGTAGAAGGTACCATATTTGCACTATAGCTTGTTGGGGCCGAGCACCGAGAATTCCAGGTTGACGTGATGGATGATAAGTCTGCCTTGGTGCAGGTGTTGTTGGGTATGAGCATGGTGGTGGTGTCCACTGCTACCATGGTCCTTGGTATCCCCACGGTTGCTGCGGCCTTGAAGGAGACTGCCAAGAATAATGATGTTGGTATAGTTCCCAATCTTAGCCACGATTGCCATATCCTCGCCCTCTGCCACCACGGTTTGGAGTACGACCCTTGTTGTTATTAATTTTATTGGAGTTCGTCCCCCCTTGTGTACCATTGGAAGTATAAGAAGAAAAAGAATTTGTAGTAGTGACAAGGGCTGAATGGGCCGCTTATTTAGCTTTGCGGGCCTCTTCTAGTGTTAACTGGGAGCGTGCTTTGTAGAATGGAGGTAGTGGATCACTTTGTTGTATGATGGTTGCAACATCATCATATCCATCAGATAAGCCAGATACAAGTTGAAGAAAGTTGAAGAACCAAACGCAAATTTGAAATGGGTATCCCAACATTAGATAGTTGGTTAGAGAGCATCTTGAAGGGTTGACAATATGCCGAGACATTGAGGGAGTCGTCCATATGTGTGTAGACTTATGCTCAGAGAAATAGTTTGGTTTATTAACTATTCGAATTATGCTTTATATCCAAAGAAGTTGTTGAATAATATAAGATCCTAAAGTATTATTAAAATTAATGACATATTTGAAAATGTATATAATATGAAACAAATATACTTATTATATGAAAGTTACAAAATATAAATAATTACTATATATTTGTAACTTAATTATTTAACGTATGTTTATTATATATAATAATTATTATTATTATTAGCGGTTACATTTTAGGAGTGGAGAAAATATATATTATTGCATATACATTTCGGACAGATTTAAGTGAAGAAACAATTTAAAAAGAAGAAAGAAATGCCTTTTCATATATTTTCGGAACTCCGAAAAGCTTTACACATCTAATTTTGCAGGAGTGGTTATAACAACTAATATTTTAAATAAACTTGTTACCTCGAAAATTTGGTGCAAATATTCTATGTTAGTACAAATTGCAAGAAGTTAATTTGCAACTTACAAGATTATTTTCAAGAATCTCTTAAATCTCTGATAAATATGTAGTATAAAATATTGATCGTTAACGATTTAATGTGCATTGATCTCCATTGTATCCCCTCTTTGATTAGTTTTATATTATTATAAATAAGTTGTATTTATAAATATTTATTTTCTCAAAATTCAATTTCAGATAAAAAAGTTAAAGAAAACAGACACCGCCGGAAATGCTCAGAGAAACTGAGCCAGCTCTTCTAAATACAGGAATCATGTAGTCGTAAAAAGATTTAACTAGGGACAAATGCTGATACTGTTCCAATAATAATAATACTCGGAAAGCTCGCTCGAGTTGAATACAGTTCGATTTCAATCAACTCAGCGACTAATTAATTTCACTGCTTCTATGAATTTCTCAACAACTTTTCATAAACAATCACACGAATATGTATATATAACATCATTGACATCAACAAAGTTAAGTACACTTCATTTCTCTCCTAGCTCTCAGAATAAGTGTCCAAGTATAGAACCCTGAAAAACCACTATCAAATGGAAACCCTACTCATAACATTCAGTCATATAGCTGCAACATCAGCATATTTTTTCTGGTTCCTTGCCCTCTCTTTTAAACTATCCGGTCCTAAAGTCTGGCCTATTGTTGGAAGCATCCCGGTTCTCTTCATGAACCGGAGACGCTTCCATGACTGGGTTGCTGAAAATCTCCTCGCAAGTGGAAGTGCTGCTACCTACCAAACTACTACCATTGCAATACCATATTTTGCTTGCAAACAAGGGTTTTATACTGTGACATGCAACCCCAAAAATATTAAACATATTCTTCGAACTAGGTTCGATAATTACCCTAAAGGTCCAACGTGGCAAACAGCTTTTCATGATCTTTTAGGGCAAGGAATATTTAATAGCGACGGAGAAACATGGCTGATTCAACGTAAAACGGTTGCGCTGGAGTTTACTACTCGTATACTTCGACAAGCTATGGCGAGGTGGGTTAGCAGAACGATCAAAACTCGGTTTTGGAAGATTTTGGATAAAGCCTCCACTACAACAGGAACAGCCTATTGTGACAGAGTTATTACAAAGAAATCGTCACAATTACCTTCAATTACGATAAACGAAATGAGTCGAAAATGACCGTGTCGAAAGTTCTTATTCTATCGCATAATACTATTCGGTCATTAGTTATAAGTGGACCCCCACTTTTACAAAAACAATAAAATAAATATTTAAGAAAAGGAAACATCAAGAATATTTACGGCATACATGTACCAGTCTGTCCTAAATATTCATATCATATCCAGTACTTAGGACAAACATTCTGTCCTAAATACTCATGTAATCCCAGTAAATACGACAAACATTCTGTCCATAAATTCATGTATTTTCAGTACTTATGACAGCCTAATGTCAAAAAATTGCTTAAATTTAGGACAGATTTTGTCAAAAAAATTATTTATCTGTCAAAATTATAACGGAAAGTGCTTACGAATTCCAGAACACGTGACCAAATTCGTCACAAGTTCTAAACCTGTACAGCATGGTCATCATTGTTTTAATCATGCCCACCCAAAAAGGTTCCAACTCAACACACATTTCATATCCTTTTTTTCCATTAACTAAATGCACTTCAAAAATCTAAAGAAATCTACAATTTAAGCAATAATCAAATTCAATATCAACAATACACTTTAGTTGGAAGATATATATAATAATCATAATCAAATCCATCGTTAAGATACAATAAAACTAGCTGCAAGCTGCAAATTAACCATATAGCTGCTAGTTTATATACACCAAAAGACCATAAAATTCTTATCTGAAACATAACTGTCTAAATCCGACTAATACCATATACCAAAAACTGCATGATATGAAAAACTAGCAGGCAGCTTCATCTTCCTAAATATATACCAAAAGGCAGCATATCTTCCTAATAATATACCAAAAGGCAGCTTAGTTAAACATATACCAAAAGCAAGCTGCATAATTAGTCATAATTCACTAGCCTGAACACTATCAGGCTACCTAATCACCCCTAATATGAATAGAACCAGCACATTTTTGTCGACCCGCAGGAGGAGAGGGAGGAGCTCGAGGTCCATCATCACTGTCCGAACTTGAATCATGATCCTTGTGGAACGTTCATGTTCATCTTACCCTTACCCTGCAACGTGAACAAAGATGCAAAGTAATTGNAAATACTCCATTGCAAGTCTAATACTCACGATCAGTTTTGTATATAAAATTCTGAAAAATCAACTCACATGGTAAGGTGTGTTTAATAGTTACATACATGAACCATTTTTACCTACTAGTGTAGAGTACGGGGTAGTAAATTAAATTACTTTTTTTCTTTCTAAAGGTATGTCTCAAACAACCGAGTAATTAAAGTTGTTAAAATTATTATATTTAATATGAGTATAAATTTACAAAACAATTGTTCTAGACAACTTAGGTGATACTTTATTGTGTCCTGATCATTAAATTTATAACCAAGTTAACAAAGTAGGTGGAATTTGAACATGCTCAAACACTGCATTAACGAGCTTCCTTAACACATTTGCTGATAGCTTTTTTAAATACATTTATCCTCTTTTGCCGTTAAAATGTACTTACTTTATAACTACTTTTGTCAGTTATTCCTAAACAATACTAAGGCCCTGTTAGTTTAAGAAAAGTTTTCTATTTTTCTTTTTCCAAATTTTCTAACTTTTTTTGAATTTTCGTTTCCTTAAAAAATTAAGTAAATAATCATTCTTATATCATTTTATAATCAAATCATATCAATTTTCTTTTTTACTAATTGTATAAATTTAAATAAATAAGCATTCTCATGTAATAACTATTTTACTTCTAATAAATAAAAGTTTTTATTTCACATATACA
>PHNY01126234.1:953-11738 GCA_003724115.2 Anethum foeniculum | reverse complement strand
CTAGACTTTAATCTCAAATTGCTTTTAGCATTAGATCCATTTATTACAAAAATAGATAAATTCATGTCGAATTTATTCTAGATTTGTTTTAATTAGTTTGAGATTAAATCCTTGTAATCTGCACCGTATTTGTAACACCCTTCAAGTTTAATATAAGTTATATTCAACTTGAACTTTGTTTCAATTTTTATTCCACAATTAAATTCGAGAAAACGGTATAGTTTATATTCAAACCCCCTTCTACAAACATATTGGGACCTAACATTTTGTATGCCTATTGAGCCCATTTTACAAATTCCGTTGATACTAAGTTGGACTAACAATTTATCTTAATTCGGCTTTAATTTAGTAGTATCGATATATAAATTTGTTATAAATGCCATTATAATTTGACTAGACATTCTACAATTCATATGTATTGTTAAATTCGTAGTTAATTCATCATTTATCATTTATCATTTATGTTGAGACATTTTGAAAATATCATTTCTTTATATACAACTTTGGTTTAAGTTAAAATTTTGAAATACTAAATACAATTGTCCTCAAATTTTCACTTTTTAACTATTCAATTTAAATCGTGAGTAATTTTTCGCATGTTCTAAATTTTTTGTAAATTAATCGTAAATTCAAATACTATTCATGAAACCAGTTTGGAAACTTGTGACATTCCTTTGACTCACAATTATGTCCATATGTCCATTTGAGAATTTATTTATTTTTATTGCTGACCTAACCAACTTACAATTATTCTGAGATGTTTATGCTTTTCTATAAACTAATTACATGTTTAAGCATTGATATCTCTTTTCTTGTTTAACTAACAATTGTGATCTTTATTAACTATGAAAATCCTAAAAATTCTCTTTATTTGTCTAGTTATACTTGTTATATCTCTTATATATGTTTATACTGATATATGTTTTTATAATTTCAAGGGAACAGTTCTTAGAACCTACATTAACTTGTATCGTTATTTTTTATTTACTAGCTTATAGCCCGTGCTATACACGGGTTGTACGGTTAATATTAGATTTTATATGAGTATTAGATATTAATATGTTATTAATAAAATATTGAAATTATAAACAATAAATTTAAACATGTTAATATAGAGAGTTGAACCTAAAAAAAATTTATCGGGTTCGTTTGATTTATTTTGACTCTATCTTTGAGTTCTATAAATCATATTTTGACGATTTTATAACCAACATGAAGTCACAAAATATTTATTTTTTTGACGAACAATATAAAGATTTATTAAAACATGAAAACCCAACAATATATCTTTTTAAATAATTTATTAGATTTATTAAGATCACAAAATATTTTTTAATTCAGCAATAATTTTAAAAGGTATTATTTACGTAAAATTTTCTAGAAACTAAAGAGAAAAAACAGTTATGAATTTGTATTAAGTACTCTATTCAATTTAGGATACCTACTTAATTAAGTACTCTATTCAATTAAGTACTCTATTCAATTTAAATTTAGAAGATCTACTTTGTTTTGGTTTAGATTAGGTTTAAATTACGAAAATAGAATATTCTCTTATTTTAGACGGCTATCATCTATTTAATTCAATATCCAACGGTCCAATTCAATATCCAACGGTCCTTATTACATTGGTAGTACGATGACCAATATTTAGATAAGATCCCTGTTATGCATATTATATAATAAGGATATAATTTCGTTTATTCGCAGTTATACATCTTATTCGCACACATATTGACACGTACTGTTATCTTGTGTATGTGTGCAGTACTGTTATCTTGTGTACTAACTTGAAAAATAAATCATTATCGTGATTAAAGAAATTTGGACACTGACACGAAATGACACAAAAATTTAGTATTTGTGTTTGTCTTTTTAGTACACGATACGAAAGTACACGAACACGAAAGTACACGGTCGAGATTTAGTGTCGGTTTTGTGTTTAGATTTCGAGCACACGACACGACACGACACGAAGTATACGACATAAATAAATATTATAATTAAATATTAATATTTTTAATAAGTATATGTATATTTTTAATAGATATATGCATATTAATTTTTAAAATAGTATTTGATTTCATAATATTGTATATAAGTTTGATCTATATATATATTTCATTTATTTTATAATTTTTTTACCTAAAAATCTTATATTTTTATTTATTTATTTATTTTTATTTATATTAATATTTAATTTTACACGACACGAAATGAAAGTACACGAACACGAAAGTATACGAAACTTAAACATGTCGGTTTTGTGTTTGGCATTCAAGTACACGAAACACGAAAATACACGACACGAACGAATTGTCAGGTCTAATCAAAGCTGTAAAAGTTGTGACAAGGCTGTAAATGTGGCTGCTTTTGAGGTTGAAACTGGAGACGTGTTGTAGAATCCTCAATTGTGCCGACTACTATTACAAGAATCGGTATAACAAGGCAGAAAAAGTTAAAAGCAGAATGCTATCGTGGGAACTTGGCTAGTTATTTTGCTGCCAGTTCTGTGCCTATATACTTTAAGTGAGCTCCTTGCTGATCCTAAAAAATATAACAGTTTTACTTTTTAACTTCGTAAATTTCACATTTTATCTCCAAATGTGTAGATTAATTTACTTATTTGAGTATTACAAATATTATGTTTAATACAGACATTTATGTGAGTAACAGATCAGCAATAGCACTTCGATAACCAAAGTCTACATTGCACTATATATTTGGAAATGAGGTATAATTACATCATGATGGTCAAACAAGTGAAATATGGCAATGCTAAGAAACTAAAACTACTTCCTCACATCTGGAAGACTCAAACTACAATATATATCAATGATAACACACATTTTACAAAAGAAACACTGGGTGTTGGGAAAATAACTTGTAACAACCAAAAACCCAGTATAGCTAAAAATCAATACTTAAAAAGGCTTCCCTTGCAAGTTGCAACAGTGCCGATAAGTCTCTGCTTAGTTCCGCTAGCATCTCAAATTGATAGCATTGCATCATATTTGCAGCTTCCGTGCAATGTCTTCACAAAGTTCCGAATGACATCAACTGATGTCCAAGATAATTAAATGAAGCTTTGTTAACCTGATGTGGAGCAGAACATTGTAATAACATTTAAAATCAACAATTAAGCATTGCAGTATCATTGTTAACCTGACGTGAGCTTTTCAAGATATTGTTTCTTTTACCTAATGTTTTACAGGATCATTGTTAATAATGCTGGACAGCTGGTTTCAAATTTCAATCCTATAATACACCAGCTGATAAATTTAAAAACTTGTTTCGTGAGTGTGCTAAAGAATTGCAGTATTGTTTCAAGCAGATGAGTATATTTTCAGATAATTGTAAGCATGTCAGAGTCGCAGCATTCTAATCTTCAATCAGCTTGCTAATTCATATTTTACCAGTTTCATTGAAAAGTAAACAGGGGAAGTAATAATTTACAGAAACAAATTTGCTGCTGATTTAACATAAATAATTGAATACCACAGACAAGAATACACAAAAATTAAGAATGAAACTATAAAACTGATAGATTACCTTTCAGAAGCATTGCTCATACACTGTTCTAAACAGCTGTCTCCCTTTCTTTTATCATCATATTTTCAAATTCTAAACGCTTCGCAACCCTTATATCAAGTATGCTGGGTGGAGCAGGTCTAAGCGATCCATGCAACTCAACTAGTTTAGAGAACTCTTCTTTCGTAATATTTTTCTTAAGAACAAGCTCATCAACCACAGCATCCATGAGTTTCCGATTCTGCTGCAGGATCTGTTATGCAAAACAGCAGTTGCAACATTATAATTACAATATATAATAAAGGCCATAACAAGGGCACTTCAATATATACGAGGTACCTCTTTTGCATGTTCGTAACACATATTTAGAATTCGCAGAGCTTCAGTGTCGATCTCCTGATGTAGCAGCAATTCCGAGAGGTAGAGCATGTCCATATCACATAAATTAAGATAGCATTAAAGAGTGTGATGATAAACTTGGTTTCTATGCTGATATATAGAATCCCATGGACCCAACTGATGACAAAGGTATTATTAAAAGGAGAAACACTCCAAATTCCAACAGCGTACCATGTACTGAAAACAAAGTTGCCTGATACTAAAAGGTGAGAAAAAGAAGTTCTAATCCGCTAAAAAGAAAAAGAAAAAAATTGACATCCTGAAATATATCAATGAAAGAATAGAACCCATACATTGATCCGATCTGCATCCCAGAAATTCGATAAACCATAATATTTATCAGAAAGGCCACCAAGAACAAAAGTTCTTGCCGCTGACCTAGCATTGTCCATGGTTTCCGCCCATATCGTACTCAACTGTAATAATTGAACAAGTTAATGAAGTATATTGAAAATTTTTAGGTATTTCTTCCATATTACTGTTTTCAACTGTAATAATTTAGTGATTTAAAGAAGTATATAGTACGTGGCATTTCTGTGGTATCCGCCTAATGTTTACAATTAGCATAAGTTGCAGCTATAAATAATCTTCTTAATAGTTTCTGCTACTTCGTCATCAATGATAAAGCAGCAGTAGCATTATCTGGAATGACTATACTGTATAGGTTACCTTTACTAAACATTCATTAAGCCACTGTTAAGAGGACTGCTACTATGCTTCTAGCATTCATCAAACAATTTATCCTGTATTTGCTTTTTTAAGAGAGTTTTAGCTATGAAGTGGCAACAAATGAAACTCATTATTACACATTATGTCAAATGAAAACATCATAATACCTGGCCTTCACCGTACCAAATTTCATCAGCTGCTCTTGGTGCTAACTGAACTGTAATATGATCCAAAAGGGATTGCCGACTGCAAATATTCACAAGAAAATTAAAAGAAATATAACCACTTCAGCAGTAGACTACAAGCAACCGTTATAAGATACTTGAGACTTTCAATCAAATAACTTGCACTAGTCCATATAAAAGGGTAAAATAGATGATTGAGTACACACACATATGGCAGTGATTAAGAGAAGTCGGATTAAATCAAAATGAAAATATTACTTCCACTACAAAATTTGCAAGCAAAATTACTCCCTCTATACCATTAGAAAAATGATAGAGAAATAGATATACACATATGAAGGCAGTGGATCCAGGATGTGGCTTGTGGGGGAATGTGTCCCACAGAATTAAAAACCAATAACAAAAGTAAAATAATTTCTGTTTTTCTTTTCAGTTTTAGGCTTTGACATGACAATAATTCCACTTTGAGAGAGTTTCATGTGAATATCTAAATTATATATCAAATTTCTGGTTCAAATGCACAAATTTCCAGGATATCTGCAGAGTAAAAAGAAACTGCCAAAATTTTAAATATTATTGCATGTGTATATTGTTATATATGGATAACTTAATATTATTAGTCCCCCAATGAAAGTTTTCAGATCCGGCACTGCACCAAGGATAACATTTGAATTTGTTTTTAAAGTTTCAAGAAAGCTATGACATTCCTAATGATATTTTCTTAATTAAAAAAGCACCACTTAAACAACCACGGAATGATAAAAGCCGAGGCAACTTTTCCCACTGAACAATAAAAAAGAAGGTAGTAAAAGTTTCTCAAGATGATGCTGATAATTCAATAAGTATATTGGAACAACAGATTGTACCTGAGCATTCCTTCTCTAAATTTTATGTGATCCATTTTCATCCGGACATAACCCAACTCCCTGCCAGCCCTGGGTGCAATTGTAAGCTGCCCAAGGGAAGATATCAATAATAAAATCATGATGTATGTAGAACTTTGCAATAAAAGATTATACTAGTGAAACAAGGTGGAAAGATTAGCATGTGGGAACATATTATTGGCTATTTAGCTACAATCTTTAAGACCATATAAGATTAGCAGAAGTACAAGTAATTGAATATATACATCTACAAGCATACCAATATTTCTGTATTCTATTGGTGCATATTTCTGATCTCCAAGCATACCAAAGTAGAAGACTGTTATATCTTTATATAACCCTTTCAAGTAAGAGCTTTTCTGTAGCACTGAACGAAAACTTCATGCTCGGCTGAATGATAATAGTTGGGCGTAACTGTTGATTGTCACGCATATATATTTGTTCTCAACATAATATTATGAAAAAATTATATGGACTTATTGTTCAACATATTACACTGATTCAGAATAAGATTCTCACTGAAACTGCTTAGCAGAAAGGCAGTATACTTTATATATTGTAGAATTATGCCTAAGCTTCCCATTTTCAACCTTTGACCTATATACTGCACATGCTAAACTAAGCCTTCATCTGCTTTCTAAAAAGGAGACCCATAACCAGTAGGGAACATAATTCCGGGAGATGAAAATACAATGTGGCAAATGATTAATAAATATACCCCGTTAGAACTTTCACACTCATTTATCTGACTAGCTAGAGATGATTTTTTTTGTTCACAAGAACTCTAAATGAAATTACATCATCCAGCAGTAATTTTCAAGTCCACAAAAAATATGAAGGCAAGAGGTTAGTTGAGGGATTTGAAGAAACCCTGACAAAATTAAAGAATTCACTATGAACTGCTAGGATGTAAGTATTAGTAACACCAAAATGCCAAAGTGCATCAGAACAGAAGTGGATCTACAACATATGTTCTAGGAGATATATCAAATAATCATAGGATACTCCTTTTTTTATTATCAATTCAATTTTAGAGACTCGACATCGAAGTTCTTCACTAACAGTGTATGAACCTTTGTGAAGAACCAAGCATATTTCGGTATAGCAGCCAGAAGTTATGACACATTTCACAGCAAGTAAACTAGAATATATCAAACATGATAGGCTCACACAAAGGCTTATAGCTGGGTTAGAAGAACATACAAACTCAATATTCCTAAGATCAGGGAAGTTCACAGCTACTACAGCCATTGCTGCTTCATTTATGGCTACTTGCTTCCATATCTCAGGGCTACGATCTTTTCTGTCAAGCATTCCTCTATCCTCAACCTGTGCAGCTTGTAACAAGTCATCTGTAGTGATCTGCAGCAAGTACAAAAGTTATTCAGCAATTCCCAAGTTTTCATGACAGCAGTCAGATGCATTTTTAAGTAGTTTACTACCTCAGTTCTTCCTTCACGCATCATATTAATAGCGCCAACCTCAATTATGTTGGCTAGCTCCGCACCAACCATTCCATCAGTCATACTGGCAACAGCCATGTAGTCCACATCTACAGCCATTGGCTTCTTACGAGCATGAACCTAGTAACAGTAATAAAAGATTGATATAAATACAGGAAAGTGATTTAAGAATAGATGTCTAAACAAAATATTCATAGTGTGATTATTTCTCGATAGGAAAGTGACTGAGAAATATAACTTTACAAGAATAAGCATACCTTTAAAATTTCAACCCGTCCTATTAGCCCTGGCTTTGGTATAAATATTTTCCGGTCAAATCGCCCTGGTCTTACAAGTGCAGGATCCAGAATATCTGGTCTATTTGTTGACGCAATAGTGATCACATTCCCTCTTCCTTCAAATCCATCCAAAGATACAAGGAGCTGGATTGGATAGGGAGCAGCGAATATTAAACAAGATTCAATGCAATTAATTAAAGTACTAAAATTGTTTTCTAAACCATGTCTAGAACCTGATTCAAAGTAGCATCACGTTCTTGTCCACCAGAACCTTTAATTAGACCACGCTCCCTTCCAACAGCATCCAACTCATCAATGAAGACAACAGAAGGAGCCTATGCGTCAACAGAAATGTTTTCAGGTTAATATGAAAACAGTATCTGATATAAACCGAATTAGGAACATCACTAGAACAAGATGAGCATGATGCCTGAACAGCTAACAATACTCACATTTTCCCTTGCTTCCTGATAGAGTGCGCGGACACGGGAAGCACCAACCCCTACATATATTTCCACAAACTGGGAAGCGGAAATGGAAAAGAAGTTCACACCTGCCTCACCAGCAACAGCTTTTGCTAATAAAGTCTTCCCCACCCCAGGAGGGCCACAAAGAAGTATACCACCTATTGGAGGCAACACACAGTGCATACATTTCATAACTAAGTTAACCAAAATTCACAGAGAATTCGCATTTTATGAAGCGCAGAAGGCCTCATAAAAGTATACAGCAACTTGAAGAACACTTGCTAGAACCAAACCCAATGGCTGTATGTAGGTTTGGGCAGAATTATTGGTTCAGAGGCTAAATGATTAGTACAAACTTTTAATTCATAAAACAAACTATAAAGTGTGTGACCTTGTTTATAAAAGATCAAGTACGTATTTCCTACAAAACAAGGTTCCATTTCAGTCAAAAATTAATATATGCTAATTCAAATATCAAAACGTGTGACCCACACCACACTGCTCATACATTTAACTTTTCATATATATTCCTTTAACACTTTTTTTGAAATAAGGACTGCCTACTCTTGCTATGGCGTCAATTTATGTTATTTTTTAAGAAGATGATATCTACTATTATTGCGGTATAATTTGGGATTAGTCATCATGCAGAACTTAAAAGGTTTTTCCATTAGAAACACAAAATGTTGAGACATTTCATTGTAAGTACATGGTATCTGTAAAAAACACTCATTATAGAGTTGCAGCCACGCATAACATATTAAAATGGCAGCAAGACAAATTAAAAAAGAATTACTTTTTCCTGGAACAATCTTTGACTGGGAGTTTTACTTACTGTTGCTATGGGGATTCTTAACTATCAAGTACCAAAGCAAGTCAAAATATATTGTTCACTTCAAGTTTAAAGAAATGCATAATCAGTAACTATAAAAGTTAACCAATATATATTATTCAGTTCAATTACGTCAAGATGAAGGAGGAAGATTTCTAACCAGGTATTCTGACTCCCCTCCTGCGGTACATTTCTCCATGGGTAAAGAACTTTACAATTTCTTCAAGTTCAAGTCGTATTTTACCAAGACCTGCAACATCAGTGAACTTGACATCCATTCCTCTTTCCATATACTGAGGAAGTCTGCCGTTACGTGCCTTACGGACACGAGCACCAGACTTCATGAACTGCTCTGCCATCTTCATGTAAGGATTTTCCTCAGTTTGCTCTCCTTCCTCAGCCTCAGTCTCAGCCTTAATGTCTTCAGTTTCCATCCCCAGCATTTCCCTCTCAAGATCTCTCATTTTCCTCTTCTCCTCTGCATCCGCTTTCTCGATCTTCAACCTATCCTCGTAATCCTTCTTCTGCTTCTTATAACTCAAAACAACAGTACGATAAAATATGTAAAAGAAAAGCAGCCCAAGTAGGGTCGTAACATTTTTATCCTGGGCCAAGTCATCCCATATACTGCTAGTACGCAGACTTTCCCTTTGTGCTCTAAGCAACGACTCCTCCTTCCTTATCTTCTGTTCCTCCCTCCTTCTATTCCTCTCCTCCGTCTTCCTCTGCATTTTAATTGCATTCTCCATCATCTCCTGCTCCAATTTCGTCCGCTTCAAATCCTCATCCCTCTGCCTCTTAAGCTGCTCCCTTTGCCTCTTCAACTCCAACGCCTTCTTTGACAACGGCTTCGGCTTCACAGCCGTAAACATCTTCTCCGGAATCTTCAACAAAAACCCTAAATACGGCGACGGAACCTCCGGCTTCTTCACCGGCGGCGAAAACGCATTAACACAAACCGAATCAATCCCCAACTCATCCCACTCCACCCAAAACTTCGGATCAACCTCAAACGAAGGCAACACAATCCTCAAAACCCTAGAATCCTCCAAAACCACTAAAACAACCTCCGGACGTTGCTTCAACCCTGCATCCGGAGGCTTAATTATATGCTTAAGCTTCCCTTCCTTCTTCAACCCTAATATCTCACTATACGCAATCCTCTTAGCCACAACCGGAAGCCCCTCGGACCACACTTTCAACTGTTCCGGTGTAAACGCCTCTACGGTTTTTTTATTTTTACTACGCTTCGTAACCTTAACCGCATTCACACCTTGTGGAAATGCAGCTGACACAACAGTTAACGTAACCGACAACTTAACTAACTTAATCACATTCTTTTCCCAATTATCATCCTCATTACCTAAATTACACGATATTAAAGGCCTAGAACCTATCGAATGTGTCGCAAATCGAATTTTTGTATTATGAAGATAGTGAGTAGTGGATAAAAATGAGGAAGTGAAATTACAAGTACAAGCCATGAGAAATGTATGTAAAACTGAAATTCAAGTGAAAAATTGAAAGTGAGGAGTGTAATTACTTGATCAATTTCGTCGAATTGTGTTGTCGAGAGGCGTGAAATTCGACGAATGTAGCCATGGGGGGTTTGAATTAGGGCACCATTTTGTTATCAGCTGAAAATAAACTGAGAAAGAAGATAGTACTAATTTATTTCATCACTGGGCTGTATGCTGGGTAAAATGCTAATTGTTCACTGTACTCACATGGAACTTGCAAGTAGGTCACTGGACTGTATGCCGGGTAAAATTGCTAATTGGTCACTGTACTCACATGAAATTGCAAGTAGGTCACCAAGTTAAAAAAGCTTTCAGTCAACTAATATAGTAATTAAAAACTTGCTAATTAGTTATAGCCGTTAGCAACGTTAAAAATGTAATGGTCATCTGACATGGAATTGCGTACATGGCAGTACCCACCCAATACCAACGTTAAAATGTATGATCTTTATCTATCAAGTTAATTGCCCCCCTTTACTCCATTATTCCATTTCTTCTCTGTTCATCCCCTTCTTCTCTGTTCTTGAGAAAAAAAATGAGTTCTTCTTCCTCAAATTTTG
>PHNY01126226.1:2258-31598 GCA_003724115.2 Anethum foeniculum | reverse complement strand
TATATATCTTGACATCCGTATGGTTGGATGTTGAGAAATATTTTTTTAAAAATCGAATCACCAATCCGGGACTGAACACTAGTTAGAAGTACTAGTCAAATAATTAGTTTACTATTAAATATCAAACCAAATTTATTTATGTTTTTCTGAAATTTTTGTCATATCACTAAAATATATATATCTTGACATCCGTATGGTTGAATCGTTGAGAAATATTTTTTTAAAAATCGAAACACCAATCCGGGACTAAACACTAGTCAGAAGTACTAGTCAAATAACTAGTTTACTATTAAAATATCAAACCAAATTAATTTATTTTTTCTGAAATTTTTGTCATATCACTAAATTATATATATCTTGACATATGTACGGTTGGATCGTTGAGAAATATTTTTTAAAAAATCGAAACATCAATCTGGGACTAAATACTAGTTAGAAGTATTACTCAAATAACTAGTTTACTATTAAAATATCAAACCAAATTAATTTATGTTTTTCTAAAATTTTTGTCATATCACTAAATTATATATATTTTGACATCCGTACGGTTGGATCGTTGAGAAATATTTTTTAAAAAATCGAAATACCAGTTTGGGACTAAACACTAGTCAGAAGTACTAGTCAAATCACTAGTTGACTATTAAAATATCAAATCAAATTAATTTATTTTTTTCTAAAATTTTTGTCATATCACTAATATATATATATATATTTCGACATCCGTACGATTGGATCGTTCTGAAATATTATTTAAAAAATCTGAAAAATATTCGTAATAATTAAAAATATAAAATCATATTTTTTTATTTTTTTTTTCAAGTCTAACCGAGCTGAGCTCGAGCCGAACCGAGCCGAGCCGATCTCGAGCCGAGCTCGAGCCGAACATGTCAAAAGCTCGGCTCAAGCTCGTTTTCTTAACGAACACTTTTTTGTGTTCGAGCTTAAGCTCGAGCCCTAAACGAACCGAGCCGAACCGAGCCCTTAATGAGCCGAGCTCGAGCTTGTTCGCGAACAGCTCTAATCATTCGGAATCGGGTTTACAGGATCGCAATAACTTGTCAGGGAGAGAGCTGGGTCACACCTTAGGCAGTAGAATTTGCTCCATGAAAGTTCAAATCCATAAACTATTGCATCATAGATTTTATAAATATTAGAGAAGATGTACATAATCCCAGTATGGTTGTGTAATCCATGCCACCTTGTTAATCCTGCAATTATCCTCAATGTCTTGCCTATCAAACTATATCGGCATAAACATATACATAATACTTTGCTGTCACTGAAGTAGAGAATGAATAAGAATTTAGTAAAGTCAAAGATGTCATGACACATCAACACGAGTCAGCAGGATCGAGGTGAATCGAGCAAAAATGGGAAAGCTGAGCAAGTACGTGATCACTAAGATTTTTGTACATTAATAAGACATTCTTTGTAATTAATGCTAATGTGTATTCTTTTAGTATAAATAGACCTCTCTAGCCTCATTACAACACACATCTCACACATCTCTTGTATTTCTCCCTTCATCTCATTTCTCTCGTTTTCTATTCTCCCTTGTATTCAAGATTCTATTAATAAAAGTTTCAAGTTCGTCTCAATTCTTGGTATGAGTTCTTATTTTATTTATATCGTTACTTAGTTGATGATGTTCAACTAAGCGCTTTGCAATTGTAAGGGGCAGATGTAGTTGGCCCGAAAATCATGATGTATGTGCTTTAATTGCAACATATTTGTTTTATTAATTATCTCCAATATCATGTCTATGTGAGTAATTTTATGCGTTCCACACAAGTAAAGTTAGGAGTTCGTATAGTTAGGATCCATATAATTTTTTAGAGTTGATTTAATTAGTGAAATAGATGTGAAATATTTTTATGGTTATGAATGTAACTTTATTTGGAGTGGATGTCTTTACTCTGAATACTAGTGAGTTTATTTTCTATAAAAATTCATATCTATAAGCACCATGATATTCGTTTAACCGATGAAATCTGTTCCTTCGATCTTTTTATTAAGTAAAATCTTAAACGTTAGTTTAATTGTTTTTGTTGGTTTTATAAATTAAAATTTTAATTCGTGTTCTCTGTGGTTTGACCTGTACTTGCACTTGCACTTGCGTACGCCCGTGCACTTGCGATATTTTATTAGTTAAAGAATTTTTTCCTTCGGGGTACGCGGTTTTTAAGTTTATAAATTTTAAATTCAATATTGTTTTTCTGTTTTTATCAAAAAGAGACCTAAAAATTAAAAATTCTGTTTCTCGGCCGCATGGTTCATTTGGTTCAGTAGCATTATTTGGTTAATTTAGTGGTTCAGTAGTATATAGTCTGTTGGTCAAATTAGTAGTTTAGTAGTTTGATTGGTTTGATTTGTTTTGTTTAATAAATATATTTTTTTAGTCCTGTTGGTCCAATTAGTAGTTTAGTAGTTTGATTGGCTTGATTTGTTTTGTTTAATAAATATATTTTTTTTAGTCCCGGAGTCTAGTTGTCCAGCATTATAATTTGTGTTTGCTGTTGGCTGGTTGTATCATCAGCAGTTTATAGGACCGACAACACTATTAGTTATTTTTTTTTCTAGTTTTTTTAGTTCTTTTACAAGGAATTAAGAAAAATAGAATAAAATATTTTGTGTTATTTGATTTGTTTTATTTTGAATTTTCAGGTACCTAATTGTGGCTTGAGTTAATTCTTCGCGGAGTTAATTAGCTATTTCGGGTATCACTTTTCTTTCCCTAGTTTTTTTTAAAATAAATAAAAATACAAAAATTTTAGTTTAGATTGTTTTTAGATAAAATTTATGTGTTGCATCATGCATTTTATGTACACTTAGAGCACATCTTGTTTAGGATTTTTATTTTTTATTTTTGTATTTTTTATATATAAACTGTGGTGATTGCTAGTGGACCCAAAGGTACGTTCCACACTAGTGTAAGCATTTTTTGTGTTTATTTATTAACTCATGGGTGATGCATTTTCATCTAATTAATTTTAAGGGCGAAACGACAATATCAAGATAAGATGAGGGATTTCATCACCCTTTCCTTGGGCCACAAACCATTAATTCGTCATCTTGCATTTCCTTTTCTTCCCTTAAAATTTAATTAGACGTTGTCCCCTAGGAATTTCCAGCTCAATTAGGAAGGTACCTAAAAGAGAAAGTAAATTGGAATTATCAAACTTTTTGGTGACTAGGCAAGTGCATCACTTACCTGGCCAATTAGGATTGGTGACTAGGTTAGCGGTTCTCTTATTTAGCACCTTATTTACAAGGAAGTGCCCCCGCTTACCTGGCCGATGGGTTTGATAAATCTAGATTTATGGACTTTTAATGGTCCTACAGTTAGGAGCTAGAAATTTTTTGGGTTAACTCAAAATTAGAAATTTTTTATTTTTATATTTCTTGTATTTTTTCAATATGTTAATTGTTAGCTAATTTAGATATCTTATAAATGTATCCTCACTTTAGAAAGAAACACTAGCGGTCATTTAACTCGTCCATCCGCTAGACTATGTACTTTCATACACCATCATGAGAAAGGCTTCACCTCCTCCTTCCCTACAGTCCCAAATTGATGTAGGTGTAAACATTGACTCTCTTCTCAAAGATGAGTTATTTGTTGAACACGACATTAATGAAGAACTTAGGGAGTTGTTTAGGGATATGTCATTAATAGAAATGCTCGAGGAACTAAACGCCATTATGCAAAGTGGGAAACCCAATGTGAGGAGAGTAATCACGATCCTAGAATCATTGAAAAGGCTTTTGGAGTGAAGCCTCGTAGACTTTCACTCTTTCCTTCCACTTATAAATTTAATTTCTTAATGGCTGATGACCCTAATTCATCCTATATTGTTAATGACCAAGAAACACAATGTGATGATCAGTTTCGACAACATAAGAAAGCACATACTTGGTTTAGAATATCTAATAAGGGAGAATTTGCACTTCAAGTTACAACATTGACTTTAGTATTGAAGGCCAAACTTTTGATGACTATTCGCATAATTTAGAACACTTTCTAGTTAGGTGTAGGCATAAGTTTTGGGAGAGACTTCATGGCCTAGTTAAGCAGGGGGTTGGATAGTAGTCAAAACTTGATATGGGGGAGATGTGTATATTTTGTATTGTTTATTTTGTATTCTTAATTTTGTTAACAGGATTGATAGTGATCTCCAAGTTTTCTCCTCCTTTACCATGGTGAAAGAATGGTACCTCTCTATCTCTTTTGTGTATCATTTTCTTTTACATTTAGGACAATGTAGATTTTTGATATGGGGGGAGTTTGTTGTGAATAACTTTGATCCTGTTATTTTGTTGACTTAACAAAAAAACAAAAAATAATATTGAAAAGTAAAAATACAAAAAATTAGAAAGTTAGCTAGGTTGTCTACTCTTGAACTTAGTTACTACTTGGTGTTGACTGCTTTTCAAAAATCTTATAAGTATTAGTGCCTTTAGACGATTTGAATTTTATTGAGCATACTGATTTTCACAAACTTGTGACACTTAGATTTTGCCTTGAATTCCGAGACGGCACACACCATTCACAAGGTCTTTGTTGGGAAGATGGGTGAGATAGTTTTCGATACCTGAGAGAGAGCTCACATGTTGGAACAATGTTGAATCAAGCCTTTGCAAAAGTAAATAAAAATTACCCAAGGTACCAAAAAAATAAAGAATAATGGGTATAAGTAGTAAATTGACTAGTCTTGTTTTATGGCCTTTGTTATTTGAGTAATTAAGTCCGTAGGGGTGTCCCAATACCTAGTTCCCTAAGACCATCCGGTTTGGGAGTCATTAACCCAAAGCTTGCTACATGGGTAACATTGAAAGCCTAAGAAAACGGACATTGCACAGCATAGGCCAATTCCACTAAACACCTTGAAAGTCTTGGCAACGTTTAAATGGGGAAAGTGGGCTTGTATTAGGATAAGAGTTTTTGGCAAATATTTTCCTAAATATATTTGAGTTAGCACCAATGAACGCAAAGAGATGGAGTTGCAAACTAGTTAATGTAGTTAAAGATTTTATGGGTATATCTTTTATAAACCCATAGGAGATAAAACTCATCTCGTAGAGATCGTCTACGAGTTTAAAGGGTTGGTACACCTAAAACTATCCGTGATTCCTACAACAGTAAGTTAGGTTTTTATTTAATCTCGAGGACGAGCTTGGATTTGATATGGGGGAATTTAAAAACATATTTTTATTGTATATTATTAGTGTAGTATTTTAATTATTTAATACATTATTTTCCCTTTTTATGTTTGGTTGTGCATGTTATTAGTTGTGCACGCTTTTAGAACATTTGCGGGATTTGCCCGTTTAATGGAATTAATTGCACATAAAGTCAAAGATATCATGACACATCAACACGAGTCAGCAGGATCGAGGTGAATCGAACAAAAATGGGAAAGCTGGGCAAGCGCATGATCACTAAGATTATTGTACATCAATAAGACATTCTTTGTAATTAATGCTAATGTGTATTCTTTTAGTATAAATAGACCCCTCTCACCTCATTACAACACACATCCCACACATCTCTTGTATTTCTCCCTTCATCTCCTTTCTCTCGCTTTCTATTCTCCCTTGTATTCAAGATTTTATTAATAAAAGCTTCATGTTCGTCTCGATTCTTGGTATGAGTTCTTATTTTATTTATATCATTACTTAGTTGATGATGTTCAACTAAGCCCTTTCTAAGGGGCAGATGTAGTTGGCCAAGAGACCCGAAAGTCATGGTGTATGTGGTTAATTGCAACATATTTGTTTTTTTTATTATCTCCAATATCATGTCTATGTGAGTAATTTCATGCGTTCCACACAAGTAAAGTTGGGAGTTTGTATAGATGGGATCCATACGATTTTGAGAGTTGATTTAATTAGTGAAATAGTTGTGAAATATTTTTATAGTTATGAATGCAACTTGTTTTGGAGTCATTGGATGTCTTTACACTGAATACTTGTGAGTTTATTTGCTAATAAAAATCTATATCTATAAGCACAATGATGTTCGTGTTAGCCGATGAAATCCGTTCCTTAGATCTTTTTATTAATTAAAATCTTAAACGTTAGTTTAATAGTTTTTGTTGGTTTTATAAATTTAAAATTTAATTCGTGTTCTCTTTGGTTCGACCTGTACTTATACTTGTACTTGCGTACGCCCGTGCACTTGCAATATTTTATTAGTTAACGAATTTTTTCCCTAACAAGTTTTTAGCGCCGCTGCCGGGGAACGTGGTTTTTAAGTTTATAAATTTTAAATTCAATATTATTTTTCTGTTTTTATCAAAAGTAGACCTAAAAATTAAAAATTCTTTTTCTGAACTGCATGGTTCATTTGGTTTAATAGTATAAATTGATTAATTTAGTGGTTCAGTAGTATATAGTCTGTTGGTCGAATTAGTAGTTTAGTAGTTTGATTGGCTTGATTTGTTTTTTTAATAAATATTTTTTTAGCCCTGGAGTCTAGTTGTCCAGCATTGTAATTTGTATCTGTTGCTGGCTGGTTTTATCATCAGCGGTTTATAGGACCGATAACATTATTAGTTATTTTTTTTTATTCTATTTTTTTTAGTTCTTTTACAAGGAATTAAGAAAAATATAATAAAAATATTTTGTGTTATTTGTTTTGTTTTATTTTGAATTTTCAGGTACCTAATTGTGGCTTGATTTAATACTTCGCGGAGTTAATTAGCTATTTCGGGCACTACTTTTCTTTCCCTTGTTTTTTTTTACAACTGCAAATCTCACAGATCTGAAAATCATCTTCAGACTTCATAGACTTAGGCTCAGAATTAGCTGCACTTACTGAGCCAACTGCAGGAATATAATTTATGATAGCAATTCGTGTCTCTAGACACTCAACTGACCATTTTATCTAAAGTAACAAATATTCTAAAATAATTTGAAGCCAATCCTTGCGCCCTTATCGTAAAAATCTCTAAAGCAACGTATACTGAATATAGACTTCAATTTTATAATTTGAAAATTTTCGTTAAGTTACAGAATGTGGGAGGATGTAAGAATACAACTAACACATATTTTACAGATTTCATAATCAATTACAGTATAATGTCATAAATTGAAACATAAAACACTCGAAGAGAGTTAAGACATTACAAAGCACCTTGTGTTAAAAAAATATTATGTAAGAGAAATTACTCTCACTTTCTTCTTGACATTTGACATCTTTCCTGGTTCTTCCTTTGAATGAAACACCCGCTATAGATGACATAATTAAATTTTTTGTCAATGTTTGATGAATACATAATATGTTGTTTGACATAATTATAAGTTGTTAACTAAGATGAAAATTGTGGTCAACCTGATGGTATGCCGAGTGTAGACGCGATAATAGACTAGATTGAGGCTTCTCATTGATGTGTGAAACAAGTTCATACAACAATTTCTTTCACAATCCAATCCAAAAGTCTGCTGCTCTTTTGTACATTCATGGAATTAAATTAGCTGTCAATGTGTATAATTGATTAAGCTACCGTAAAAAAGGTACCGACTCTGAAATTAAACATCAAATATATGATAAGATGTAGTATACCATCATATTGTCCTCTAATGGAACTTCAAGCACTCAAGGTACGGCATATATAGATGCATCCCTCTATTCTGAATGACGAAAGAAATTTCAGTTGTGATTTACTTTCTTCGGATATAGATAAATTCATAAAAGAAGCATAACCAAACCAAAGAACAAACTTGCTTTCAAGTCCATAACAACTATTTCTGAAGCTCGAACACCCTTTTTTTCAAGTGATCCTTAAAATAGATTACAATAAAAACAAATGTCAGTTTACTTAAAAAATCTATAAAAGGGAAGAAATAAAGGCATCGACAACACAGATGCCTAAAGACATAAATGAAATTTTAATACATAAAACAGTTATAGTAAAACTAGAAATTCTCGTTAGTATAGGTGTTTATAGCAACATCAAAACATGTTTTAGCTAACACAGACCCAGTTGTTACAATAGACCACTGTACATGTTGTAGTAGCACCATACAACAACACAATTTTTATGTTGCAATTGATGTTCTGATTTTTATAGAGAATAGTGGACCCCACAAATTTGGGATCTAAATTTTTGTGGGGTTCACATAAATAATTTTTAAAAATTTATATTCAATAGTTTGTTTTTGCATATTTTTTCGTTAATTTTTACAAATAAAATAATAAAAAACAAATATTTAAATCCAAAATATAAATAAAAATATTCCAAGAATAGTTAAACTGATAACTCAATTTGAATTAATAAATACAAACTTATGAATTATTACAATAAAATGAATCATATTCTGTAAAAACTGTATTCTAATATCAGCAAGTACTGCAAAAGTACACAATCCTGTAAGCATCATATATTTGATGGTATCTATGATGGTACACAAGAAGATTGATCTGGTGACGAATTAGAACCTACTAGCGCCATTTGTACTACTTGATGCATCAACTGTAAATATGAAGCTGGTATACGATATTCGTACTAACCAAGATCAGGTCTCTGCAATATACAAATCAAAAATATAAACTGAACAAAGTTGTTAAGGAAAAGGGACAACATATGCAACAACTGCTAGAAAAGAAATCTGTTAGATATGCTAAAATACGCAGGTCACTTGCAGGAAATCTATTAGTTATTGCAGTTGACTCCACCTGAAAAGTACATCATTTAGTACAAAAGATTTGTGAGTGTTCAGCTCAAAATTATTAATGATTTAATTTGATCATCTAAAAGATGTTCAATTTAAATACCTAACTTGTAATATATGAATACAAGCAGTAGGTATATTGACACTAAAGTTTACTAATTTCTTATCATATATAAAATATTTAATTAATTTTCTTTTTGCTAAGTATTAAAAATTAAGCTATGAACATATTTTTTACTTTCTTAAAAGTTCGATCAATTTTAACTTGTTAATTATTATTGTTTGTTAATTTCAATTAATTAATGTTACCTCTATGCGTCCTTTATATAGTAAATAAACATATATCCATATCAAAATAAATTATCTAAACAAATGTGTCATGTGTGGATTGTATTTGTGTGACAACTTTCCTCTATGTTTTGGTTAATCAATAAATTATGACCATTACCTCATTTCCATGTTATATAAAGCCAGAAAACTGGGAGATGTTGCTTTTGATCTGAGGTGCCTGCAGAAGCCAAATACTAGTCAGTAATCACAAATTTATTTTAGTACCTGCTGAGGCAAAAATTACAATCATGTCAACTTTTAACATTCTATACCTATTTTTACCATTCTTTCATCTAACATTACTGTCAAATGAGCCAATATCTGATAACATTACTCTTTCCCCAGCCCTGCTATACATGTTTTAACAAGTCATATATTGAAGTTGGGTGCTAGAAATTACAACATTTCAGGGAAAAGTCAACAAGCCACTAATCATTATCAGTCTCACATCCCCATTATCAACCTATAAAAAATTTAATTTTCAAGTCATCACCTTTCCTCTTCTTCCAAAGAGAATTGAATAAAGCAACTTGTATGTCTCCTCGCTCTTCTTTCTTGATAATTTGTATGCCACTGTTATAACACATAACTCTATGTTAGTTCCTACGGACTTTATAAAGCAATGTAGCAAGGGAAAAGAGAGTAATGCACATAAAATACAAGTAAACCATGTTATATCAGTAACATGGTAAAGTGATGATAGAAAATTATGAAAGAAAAATCATAATTTCAGTTTGTAAAGGGTATCATCAACTACTGCATTACAGGTGAAGAAAAGATGATGAATGACATAAAAATAAAATTCAAAAGGAGATTAGTATCAAATATAGCTTTCACGATATGAGAGAACAGATATAGAAAATATCATAACAGCATAAACAAAAGGCCAGATTTAAAGAATACAATACTGATAACTGGATATTTAAGCATCTACTAATAGTCAGCCCATTACATTCAAATTGGTCTGCACTCTTCTCTTAGCCAACACATCATTACTTTAAACTGATCAACTACAGTTTCCAAAACCATCAATAACAGCATTTTTGAATAAAAACAAGTTAAACACATCTTAATTGAATAATTCTTAAAAGCAACAGTATTCCGATCCCCGGAATAAGAGCTATAAATACTGTAAGAACACAATAAAGTCACATATCCTAATGTTTGAGCACTTGATCAAAGTTATTAGTAAATTAGCATCTCTAGGTCGGTGCCAAAAAATTAGTATCAAGTGATTAATTAATGTCTTGATTGTAAACATGCAGTGTATGAAATTGCAATATATGACAAATATCGAAGAAATTCATTTGTGGTCATAATCTACCAACTACTTCAGAGATCCTCGGGGAGGCAAATCCTTGTAATATATAGAAGAGAAGGCGTAATTCAGAATAAACATATATCATCTTACACAACTAAACAGGAACAACTGCTCATCGAAGATAAACAAAAATAATTTCGTCTTGTAAATAATAGCCATTCAACTACGTTTATATTGCAAGGGGAAGCATTAAGACCAAGTCATTGAGAAATTCAATATCTACATGTTACCATAAAATTCCCATAGATCAATCGACTGAAAAAAAAATACATGAAGTCGACTAAAAATATAGGGAAAAAAATTCTAAACAGAGTTTCCCCTGAACCAGAACAACTCACAAGTAAAAACAATAAATCATATGGAATCAACAGTACATACATGGAATCAACGGTATATACACAAAGTAATGTTGCCCTCTACTACAAAATTTAAGCAAATACACACCAAATTTACACATAAATCAACATATTTTGTGTTTATGTTTGTAACAGAGAGTGAGAGACATAGAGGGTGAGAGAGATAGACAGGTAGACAGAGAGCGATAGAGAGACAAAGAGAGGGAGAGAGAAAGAGACAGAGAGCCAGATAGATTGGAATTAAAAACATGCAAACAAAGCTAAGTCAAACTAATTCAATATCTAACAAACTCCAAGCACAATAAAACTCTAAATTTGTTAAAGAAAGTAAAGTTAGAAACAAAAAATCAAACAAAAAAAATCTGAATGAGAGAGAGACGACAGAGATAGATGGTGTAAGAGATAAAAGCGTGACGGAGAGGCGAGAGAGATCGGCCGGAGAATGGGATCATTCCAGAGTTAGAGTGAAGGGGGACCCGAATAGAAATTTAGAGAGGGACAAAATTTTGTTAATTAAGCCCGACAATACAAGTGGTATACCGGCTTAAGTGGTCTACACTAAATACAGCTAGTGATAAATATGTGTCATAAGGGGGATAGTTTAAAAAGTTGACTAAGACAACATTATTTTAAGATGTGATACTTGAATAATGCTTTAACATTGTTATGAAATATATAGATGTTGAAAATGTCTTTAGTATGGGTGGTTTTTGCAGACATAATGTTAGAAATGTTTTTAACATAGCCGGTTTTAATAATAATCGTTAAAACACAGATGCTATAATCAATGTTTATAGTTTTTAAAATAAAAGAAATGTTTAATGGTGTAGATATATAATACACAGCAAGAATACATGTTCCAAATTAAATTAGAACTTAAAATTAATCTTGGAAAAAAAAAGAACTTAAATTTAATATTTGTTGTATCTGTATACTTAATTAACAATGAGTTTTCATTTACTTTCTTTGTTATTTATTTTTTATTTTATCAGGGAAACTAAAAGGATTAAGCATAGAGTTGTTGAGAAATTCTACAAAATAAGTATAATATGCATATCAAATACTTCCAATATAAATTAGATAAAAGAAAGTGTGCTGACAAACGATGCAGAACTATAATATGCATATCGAATACTTGTAGAATAAATGAGATAAAAGAAAGTATGGTGACAAACCAAGCTATGAGCAACAGAACATGGCTTTCGTCATCGCTTTCGACGAGAGCATCATGATGTACCATGAATAGTCCCTTTGAGTTGAGTGCATACTGAGAAAAAGTAACACATGAGTTGTTATAATAAATGTTACACATAACTAAATTATAAATGATGATCCATATCTTATAATACAACATGGCATATCACTCCATACCGTTTAGATTCTTGTTATTTAAAATAACAAGATGTTATTTTAGAAAAACGGTATGCTTTTCAATCAAAATGTATGATAGTGAAATCTATTTAATTTTGAATTATTTTTTTTTTATTAATCTCTTAGATCATACAAAAAAAACTAATCAAAAAGTTGCACATCATTATAAAAAGTTTGTATATCAAATAAAAATTAAGAAATATATATTTATAAATAAATGAAAAAAATCTACAAAAATACCAATTAAATGAATATGTAATGAAATAGAGAAAAGCAACGACACGAAATTTTCAATTCACATAGAGAAAGTAACAAATCCATCCATAGTTAATTAAACAAATATGTCAAAGATAGTGAAACATATACCTGCTCATAGAGTTCAGAATCGGCATCATCGTCTAATTCTTTATCACTGACATCTCCTGAATTATTTGCGATGACAACAAAACTAGCCATAATTATTATTTTTCTTGAATTTTTTGCACTCTTAATCATTTTTTATATGTCAAAATATGAGATTTTAAATACTAAATGGGAACTTGCAAAATAGAATGAAAAGAGGATAGTGTTTCAGCCGCACTAAGAGACGTGGAGTATATCCTTTTATGTAAATGTGTATATCTTGCCCCATATCATTTTCCTTTTATAGCCTCAGAATTAGGGTTCCAAAAGATTTTAACTTGGGCCTTTGAATTTCTCCAAATATTTTGTTGTTTTTTTTCTTCTATATTGGACTTAGCTCGAGTAATGGGTAGGCTTTTAATTTGGGCCAATAAGATCCACGATTAGTAAAAAAGTCTAAAGCCATGTGAACGAAAGGTCACATAATAAATTTCTTGATTTCCAATTTATAATATATACTGCACTTAGTGACTTATTTTAATTAAAAAAGGGAAATTCTCAATAAATGGAGCCTTTTCTATTTGTAACTTTTGTGTGGTACCCTTGTACTATAAATTTCACGTATGCCATGTTATTCCATTAACCAAACCATGGATAACCATTAAAATTTAAGTAAATAACTTCATTATCCATTAAAACTTCAAAATTTTCACATTTACAATACTCGTAACTATTTATTACAATTAGAAACATCATCATTAACATTTGAACAAAATATAGCTTGAACTTCAAAATTATTTGAAAGAATTTTATTTAGAATATCATTGTATTATTAACTCTTCCAACAAATACCATTGCTTTTTATTTCTACGTTTGATACCCTAATATTTTAACGTTTGACCAACATTTGGATAATAAAATTGTTCGATTTACGGAAACTTAAAATACAAGAATACCACTCGTAAGTCAGAAACACGAAACGGCACCACTTGGAAAAGTCAAAAATAGAAAGGCACTATTGAGAATATCCCATAAAAAAGTAGCTCCTATAATTTTCATAATTATATTATTAATGTTAAAATATTAGTTTAATATGGTAAATATAGTATTTCTACATTTTTAGTTCAAATTTTTTTATAATATTTTAAATTTATAAGTGGGTGTAATATTTAGCATGGATGCGAAGGGAATGGGTTTTGGTTAAGATATTATTTTAAAAATATGTAGGAGTAGGTTCTTATAAAAAATTTATAAGTTACAAATTATACAAACATTTTTATGATCATTGGATTAAAAAAAATTGATGGCAGAGATTTAAGGCTCATCACATGTAAAGCAAAGATGATATTTTTATAAGTAAGTTGAAAACTCGGCCTTTCCGAAGGAGTTACTCTCTGTTGTAAGCTAGAAGGGGGGTTGAATAGTTTATCACCTTTTTAAAAAATAGAGCTTGGCTTTTGAAAAATTTATTTTCTCTTCTTTAACTTTAGTTACTTGTAAGGAAGTTAAGTACTGAAAGTAAAAATATGAAAAGAAGATAGTAGACATAGTCGATTTTATCCTGCTTCGCGGTGGCTAACTCATCTAGGTGTCCCCTCACCCTACTCCAGTCCCCGAGCTCATCCCCGGACCCTTCTCTGCTGTAAAGATACTCCTTTATATTACGCGGAGAAACATTTACACCTGTAGCCTACACAAATTAAAATAGCTACAAATTAATTATAAGAACTATCTTGGAGCATAACACTTAGTCACCTCCTCAAGCGCTTGCAAACCCCTTTGGTAGTCTTGTACTTCTTCTTCTTTATCAGTCTTGGATCTTAGGTCTTAGGTCTCAGGTCCTTCATTTTCTTCACGGGGCAAAGGCTACTAATTCCCCGTTAGTACATCTAAGACTTGGGACTTAGAACAAGGATCACCTCACTCCACTTCAGCTCACTATGAAGAAAAGAACATGTTGCCCAATAAATAATTATAGAAGGGGGTTAAATACAATTGTATAAGCTTTTCGAATTAAACAAACAAATATGAAACAAAAAACAACTTTTATTGATATGATATAAAGGCTATTACAAACTCTATCAAAAAATACTGATGTTCTTGAGAGCTGCGAGGTTACAAAATAATATTCATGTTAGACACCCTAATGATTAATCTATTATGTATTTATATAACTACACAGCTGCTCTATCAATTACAAGATATATCAAATCAATTACAAACAGATTTCAGTGAATATCCTAACTGATAGCTACTATCCTATTAATTAGCAACAGACATATCAATCCTTCCTCTTTTCCTGGAAAAGATATCAATAAATACTGATATATTACCAACTCCTGGCCAGCTGCATATTCTGACGACCCACCAAATACTGATGATGTCAGCAACCAAATCCTGATCAGTGCTAAACCAAATCCTGATCATCATTGAGTCAGTATTTCCAACAATCTCCCCCATTTATGCTTTGTGAAATAAAGCACAAATTTCTTAAACAATGATGCCAAAACTGTTCAACAAAATATACAAGGAAAGATCCATAATACCAAAGTAAAGAAATGTCTACATCAGTCTAGGATCTCATAGAAAAATTGATGCATGCTTATGAAATTGACCAATCTGTCTCTTTCTTTTTCTTTGAATATATGCACAAGTCTTCTCTTTAAAGTTTCTGTGTTAGGTCTCAAATATACTGTAGAGGAGGGTGAATACAGTATTTAAACAATCAATTCGAAACATAAAGATATGAAGAACAGTTTTGTATTGAATAAAAATTGTTAAGAAATTACAAGTACTCTCTCAAAGAATGAACAACTATTCTTGAGATCTGCTAGGTTACACGAATGATAAAAATTATATTCAACACATATAGTGTAAACCTAAACTGTGTTTATATGATACACAGCTGCACTATCAATTACAAAGATATGATATACACAAATAAACTGATTACAATATATCTTGTAACTGACAGTTTCTAATTCCTTGAATTAAGATACCGACAAATCTCTGCAAATCTAATCTCTATGAACAGAATCAATCATCTCCTGATTTGTAGCTGAGCAGACTCTGACAGACAAAAGCTGATGACAAATACTGATGATAAGTACTGATGATGTTATCTTTTGTCAGACTATGACGGACGATAAACTCTGATGATCTTGTTGAGATAACTTCAAATAAGTAAATACTGACAATCATCAAATATATCTAATAATCTCCCCCAACTTGTTCATTTGAAACATATGGACAAGTTCATTATTTGATAATGTCAAAACTGTAATCTAAATGCAGAGATTTATAATTATCTTTAGTTGTCCTTGTCTTTTAATGTTTATTCTTAGTAGTCCTTATGTTTAACTTATTGTTTTTTGTATTAATGTTGACACTAAGTCAAATGCATCTCCTCTTTATTATTTTATTTTCAATGATCTTTTTATAAGTCATTTTTTAATAATATTAATGTGCTTTTTTTAAGAACCTCTAAATGCCTATTTATTTCTTGTACTTAAAAAATGTTCAACACTACGAACTCATATCCAACTCATGCTACTGTCTAATCTCGGAGATTCTGGAAAAATATGACTTGTTGATCACAAAGTATGATGACTAGACTTTAATGACATTGATTTGGTAATTTTTTTTCAAACTTGACACTAATTTATTTTAATTTTTAATGTTTTTCTACAATTTTGCGTTTGTGAATTCTTCTATAAAATGTGCATAATTGTTTCATAGTTATTATTTTTTGTGCTTACATTTAAGCACCACTATGTTGTTTGTTTTAATATTAAAAAATTAAAATTTGAGGTCATAGACATGAATGCTCTAGATGAAGATTTCAACACAAAGTACCAAGAAGTATCATGAAATATTGTAAGAATATTTTCATATATTTTTATAAAACTGAAATTTTGAGATCTTAAGAAGACCCTCCTTTTGGCGGAAAATATTATGTATATTTGGTTGGTTGGTTATATACTAGTAAATGATAATAATTTAAGACATGAAAATGTCATTGTTAAATAAACAATATTTAACTAGCTAATACAATTTTTATAAAACTAAATATATATACGTAATTTATATTTATTCAAAAAATATATCTACACATGTCTTTGTCTTCGTGCTATCTTGTTCATTAAACATTGTTATTCTCAATTTCATGAGTTTTATATTTCAACATAGAAATATAATGCGGGCTTTCCAAATATTAGCATCATTTTTCTATTGTTATTAAGTTGGAGAAGTTAATGCAACCTTACATCGTCCATGTCATGACTTCGGTCTTCCACTAAATAGGCTCAAAATTTAAAAGAATAACATACCTCTTCATCAGAATTTGAATATATAGTATAATGACGTGATAAGTTTGCACCACTTAACAAGTGTTTACAAACTTTCTTTTAGATTTGTTCTTAAGTTTATGTTTTGGTTTAATGTACATTGTAGTTGTTTCAGGTAGAGCTGCAAACGAACAGAGCCGAGCCGAGTTCTATACGAACCAAGCCGAGCTTAAATTTTTTTAAAACCGAGCCGAGACGAGTTTAATAACCGAGCCAAAAGTGATGTTCAAGATCGGCTCGTAATAAGCGAGCCGAACCCGAGCCGAGCCCGAGTTTGCTCATGAACAACCGAGCTGAGCCGAGTTCGAACAAAGTCGAGTTGTCTACTAATAGTTAGCATATATTTTTTAATCGACCAATCTTAAATATAATTTATAATTTTACAAATTAGATCGAGATCAAATACCAGTCTTATCTTACAATGATATACTCACACTCTACACTTGTTTATTAGTCTATATCATTTTAATACAATGTAAAATTCAGATTTGTGTTAATTATTCTAAAAAAAATTAAAAATTAAAAAAAATCAAGTACAAGTCACAAGTATGATTGTCACAAGTACCTAAGATTAAAACTATTAATATTTATAAGCGAGAGACAACTTTTTCATTTCCCCTAACTGAAGTACAGGTACTTAGTTTATGTCTGTTTGTTGCAATTTCAGTTCACACTTTCACTTTATCAAATCTCTGGGATAACTCCAAAACTCTCATCTACTTTACTCTATAATAAGTAAAATATGTAAAAAAATATGTGTTAAATTTGTAAAGAAAATTGAAATCTTTATACAAGTGATTAGTAAAAATTTATTATTTTCAATATATATACACTTTATCCGAGCCGAGTCGAGTTAGCCGAGTTCGAGCCAAGTCTGAGCTAAACGAGCCGAGTCCGAGCCTAACACACAAAAAGCTCGGCTCGGCTCGTTTACTCATCCGAGCTTATTTTCATGTTCAAGATCGGCTCGTTTAAAAAAAGGAGCCGAACCGAGTTGACTTAAACGAGCCGAGTCCGAGTTTTGTTCACAAATGCTCTGTTCATTTGCAGCCCTAGTTTCAGGTATATTGTTGATTCTTTAAGAATTTTATTTTATGGTGATTTAGAGTGAATTCAATAAAAGACAAAGCATACAGTTTTATGAGTAAATTTACTATAAACACTCCCAAAATAGTGTATGGGTAAAGGCCACCACACATTTCCCCGTGGGGCGGAATGGGGATTAAAAATAAATTCCGAGGAGAATGGGGCGGAGATAGGATATATATTTTTTTATACGGTGCAAGTATGGGATTTCAGTTCCTTGCCGAATCTGCCCCATTTTGAACCTTATAAAACACAACTCGTACCAACCAAATTTACCCTGTATATCTCGTTTAATACAGGGTTTGGGGAGGGTAATGATGTACATAACCTTATCTTCACTCGAATGAATAATGAGGTCATTTTCAGAAAGATCCTCGGCTCTAAAACTAGAAAAAGCCCTCAATTGGATCATATAGTGGATCACGGGCACCCATCTTTGTGCCATTAATTCCTCTGTGTCAATAATAAATTGTGAGAATATTGGGGTGGAAGGGAGTCGAACCTGAGTCCTTTACCTTAAGTAACCAATCTTTCTAAAATATCGTTGCGCTAAGTAACCAGTATGATAGGATATAAATGATCCTGGCTATTTTGGACAATGGTTAAGCCTAGCCCAGAACTGTTTTTCATTTGGGCCCAGTCCAGAAGCGCCCAGACCTACAACCCATCAAACAGTCATGACTACACTGATACAAGGACAGGTGGAGCACGAGTTATGGCTGGGGACCAGTCATGATAGTGACAGCTAATAATTGCCAATGATTAACACAATCAAGATACACGCCAGAATATTCCTGGAACACTCTCCCATAATTTTCACGTAGACGCGTGTTAAGCATCCATGAGCACCAGGCGGCCTCCTCGCCTGATAATGGACGGTCCAGATCACAGGTACACTCCCCTAAACCCTAATCCTGGGCTTATAAATAATCCTAGGATAAAGGGTAGAGGGGTTGGTCACTTTTCAGTCATCACTATATTTTATTCACACACACTAACCTCCTTTTGGATCTCTACCATTCTTAGTCATCTCCTTCCAAAAAGCTATCTCTTACTCTCACGCCGGAGGCGCAGTGGGGCTCAAACCCCCCTCAGGTGTTGTTTTACAAACACCCACCGGCAGCTACACCATATACGGTGTTGGAAGGACTAGATCGGGATCGGGAGTTATCATTTGGCACTAGGAGGAGGGCAGTCATTCGTTCTTTGGCCTTGGTGCCACTGGACTCATCTTCATCAACAAGCTCTTTAAAAGGGTAATAATACTCACCTGTAAGGTCTAAAGCAACCCTGCTGTGTAGTAAAAATGTTGTCTTTACTCATGTTGAGCAATGTTTGTGTACATGATAGCTTAGTCCTACATATATGGTCCAGATCTATTGCAAGTATTGTTAAAGTTCTAATTTTTACTCTTTCAGCTTGGTTGTTGCCTAGATTTCTTGTTTTAGCCGTTTGTTTAGCTATTGCAATATCGTTTTGCATAAATCTTGAGCATATAAACCATATTCTTATCAGGGAGCAACCTTAGATCTGTTTATGTTACATAGTCCTTGAATAAGTTGTTATTAGGAAAACAAATATTTGCACATCAATTGTTGAGCCATGGCTAGAGTAAAGACTACCAGCAACAGACCTTCTACCAGCACCCAGAGACAGGCCCTGGATCCTAGTCAGGACCTAGTTCAGCCGAAACCCGTTGTAGAGCAGTCCTGACTCGGATTGTCACTCCCGCTGATGCCCGAACTGTGATTGATCTAAACCGGTACAAATATACCAATGTCCGAGTTGCAGCAGAACATATGGAAAACTTAACTGGGAACAAATTGGCAGGAGCTATAAGGTTATGTAGGGAACGCCAGATCCAGGCCTAGGAAGAGGCAGACCAGGTTGGGGACCCAGAAGACTCCGGGGACTCCCACCAGTCCCGCCGATCAGTCTTTGATAGGATTGGCCATCTGGAGAAGAGAAATCACAGAAGGCCCGGAGCAAAACCGAAGACAACGAGACAGCGAAGCAAAAGAAGTTGGAAGAACTCAGAGAAAAGATCCGGTTAGAAGAAGAGCAAAAGCTGGAACTCAAAATTCAAAAAATAATATAGCAAGAAGAGGAAAGACTGTTGGGGAAATCAAGGTCCAAGAGGACCCGGAGAGATTCCACTCTGGAGCTAATTTCAGATGACGATGATGAGCCGGACCTTATGGAAATGATCCATGAATTACAGAAGAAATTGGGCAAGGAATCCAGACTAGAAGTGGAAGGAACCCTGACTTCATTCAGCCGTGGCCTGGAAACCATGCCCAGACAAAAGAACCTGAAACACTATAACTTTTACTCTTTCGATGGAATGAGAGACCCGGAAGAGCATCTCAACTACTTTGAACCAATAGCCATGATCTACTACTACAATGACCTGACCAAGTGTCGGTTCTTTGCATCCACACTCAAGGGAAGGGCCCAGAGATGGTTCAGCAGGATCCCCTCCCGAAGCATCCGCAGCTGGAAAGAATTCAGGGAATCCTTCCTAAGGAGGTTCCGGGCTAACAAGACTCATGAGCTGCACATGTGTCACTTGGAAACAATCTGCCAGTATGATAATGAGGCACTCTTAGCCTATACGAAATGCTTCCAAGAGGCAATCAATAAAATTTCTAATCTGGATGAAAGGTAGGCCTTGAGCATCTTCCGGAGAAATTTGGACCCGGAGCATAACGAGAGATATGTCATGGAGCTAATCAACAAGGAACCACAAAGCTTGGCGGCTGCATATGCTATGGCCGCCCGGTTTATTAAGGAGACTAATGTGCTCTAGCCTATGAGAATGACCATACAAGGGAATTCAGGAAGCAAGTTTTTTGATGACTGACCGAAAGGGGGTTACTATCAGGACAAAAAATTTAAACAAGCTCAGCAAACAAACTTCATTCAAAATACTCTTATCTCTCAGAGACTTGGCCGAGTCAATGAATCTAAAAGCGATCCAGGTCCTGCCAGACCTACCAGGGACCCCAGGCCGGAACCTGAGTGGACCCAACTAAACAGGTCAAGATCAGAAATACTCAAAGAGATCTGGGACAAACCGTTCTACTACCCACCAAAGCCAATGCAGACTCCTCCTGAGAGCCACTCTCTCCAGCGGCACTGTGACTATCACGAGACTCATGTACACAAAACTGAGAATTGCTTATCTTTGCAGTACTTTATTGAAGACCAGGTCAAGAAAGGTTACCTGGGGCAGTATGTAGCCCGGGGAGCAGGTGAGAAAGGGGAAGGATCCAAGAAGAACAAGAATGTGGTCAATGTAGTCCTGGGAGGATCTACCTCACCTCCACCCAGTCCAGACTTAGGAGATGGAATAATGACAATCCAGTCCTTCCCCGAGCAAGTTATCACTTTCAGCAGCAAAGATTTCGAAGGAATAGACCCGAATCACAAGGAGGCCTGGTTGTAAATCTTGACATCAGTGAAAATGAAGTTAGAAGAATGCCAGTAGATAATGGCTCTTCGGAGAATATCTTGTTCAAACACACTGTTGATCGCATGCAACTCTGGAGCTTGCGAATTAATGATTGCAAGGAAGATCCTTTGTATGGGTTCGGGAATAGCTTAGTCCCGATACAATAAACCATGTACCTTCCAGTCCTGTTTAGGACACCCCCGAACCAGGTCACTTAGATGATAAAATTCTATGTGGTGAACACACCATCTTCTTATAATGGAATTTTGGGTCGCCCAGCCCTGACTAAGATTCAAGCTATAACCTCAGTTACATATTTGAAGTTTCAAATTTCCAATCCCAACTGGGGTAAGAGAAGTAAAAGGTGATCTGGAAACCGCGGGGAAGTGTTACAGCAAAGCATTGGTCATGGCGGAAACACATCAAGACAATAAAAGAAAAGCTATGGTTTTTCAGAAAGAATGAATCAATAAAAAGCACTGGGCTATCAAAAAGGTTCTGAAGGGGAAGTCCAGATCATTGAGAGCTCCCAAAACAAATCCACTCTTGATGAAAAGGAGCCCTGGCCTATTGCCAAAATGAATCCTGATCAAAAGTAGTCCAGTCCTATCATCAGGACAAACAACCCTGACTCCGATGTCCAGGCTCAAGCCTACATTAAGAAGAATAGTGATGCTAGAGTTCAGCAAATGGTCCTAGCAAAAGATCAAGCAAAAGTAGAACCAGCTGTCGAGACAGAAGTAGTCTTTATTGATGAAAACAACCCTTCCAAGAAAGTGAAAATTGGGACAGGGTTAGAAACAGTTTTTAAGGAAGAGTTAACTCAGCTGCATCGTGAGTATACAGATATCATTGCATGGAATCCCAACAACATGCTCGAACTTGATGAATCCCTGGCATGCTCGGACATTCCCGGAGAAGAAATCAGCGAAACAAAAGAGGAGAAATTTTGCCCCAGAAAGGCAGAAGGCGATAGATAAAGAAGTGGAAAAGCTACTGAAAGCCGACATCATATGTGAACTCAAATACCTGGAATGTCTTGTCAATATATTCATGGTCAAAAAGCCTAACAGCAAGTGGAGAATGTGCGTGGATTAAACGGATCTAAATGCTGCCTGCCCAAAGGATCCTTATTCCTTACCCAGCATCGACCAACTTATTGATGCCACTGCCGAACATGTCATGTTAAGTTTCATGGATGCCTTCTCTGGATACAACCAAGTCAAAATGAACCCTGTTGATATCCCCAAGACGGCCTTCATAACACACCGGGCTGTTTATGCCTACAAGCTAATGCCTTTTGGTCTAAGGAATTTGGGATCAACTTACCAAAGGCTCATGAATGAAATTTTCAAAAGCCAACTCGGGATGAACCTGGAGTAATATGTTGATGACATGATTGCAAAATCTTCCACAGTCCCGAACCACATTGCTGATCTTAAGGAATGTTTTGAGAACGTGAGGAAGCACAAGCTCAAACTGAACCCGGAGAAATGCACTTTTGGAGTTCAAGCCGGAAAGTTCTTAGGGTTCATGGTAAACAACCAGGGCATCGAGGCAAACCCGGAGAAAATCAAGGCCATTCGGGAAATGCAACCTCCTAGGACTCAAAGGGAAGTTCAAAAACTGGCAGGATCCCTTGCAGCCTTGAGAAGATTTGTTTCTAAACTAGCAGAAAGATGCTTACCTTTCTTTTATCTACTCAAAGGAGTAGAAAACAAGAAGGAAATAAACCGGAATCCTGATTGCCAAAAAGCATTTGAAGAGATCAAGGAGTACCTGTCTAAGCCACCAGTCCTGACCAAAGCACAGCCCGGGGAACCTCTGTACCTGTACCTGTCTGCTGGAACCCTGGCCATGGGGGCAGCCCTGATTCGAGAAGATTCTAGCCAACAGAAACCTGTCTACTATGTGAGCCAGGTACTGAAGGATGCGGAGACCAGATACTTGAACCTCGAGAAGTTTGCTTATGCCTTGCCTTGGTCACCACATCTAGAAAGCTACGACACTACTTTCAAGGAAGAGAAATCAGGGTTGTCACAGACCAACCCCTAAGGAAGAGAATTCATAAACCAGATGTTTCAGGAAGATTGGTGAATTGGGTCATTGAGCTGAGTCAGTTTAATCTTACTTTTATTCCCGGGATTACTATCAAGGCCTAGGCTCTTGCTGACTATATTGTTGATCAGCGCAACTTTCCTAAAATAGAGCCAGCACCTATAGAAGTGGATTTTAGAGACATGGCCAATCCTGATCCAGGAGCATGGATTCTGAACTTAGATGGATCTTCTACAACTGAACGCTCAGGAGTGGGACTCATCTTAAAGAGCCTGGATGGTTTTACAATCCGGACAACAATCTTCTTCGACTTTCCCGCAATGAACAACCAAGCTGAATATGAAGCACTAGTGGTAGGATGAAGCTGACTAGGACTCTGGGGATCCAGAACCTTGATATCTACAATGATTGCCAGATTATGGTCAAGCAAACAAATGGAGAATACTTGGCAAAAGACCCAACCCTGGCCAAGTATCAAGTCCTGGTACAAAGCTACTTAGCCATGAGCCAAGTATCAAGTCCTGGTACAAAGCTACTTAGCCCTGATACCTCGATATCAGGTCTTGCAGATTAACAGAGAGGAGAATGGGGAAGCTGATGTCCTATCAAAGTTAGTCCAGACTTTTGCTGATCTGGATAACTCAGTCTAATTCGAAGAACTTCAGAAACCAACGATTGAAAATAAAGAAGTCCTGGAAATTGTCAATGAGCCAAATTGGATGGCTCCTTTTATAAATTATCTGGAAAAAGGAGAGCTCCCAGAAGACAAAGGAAAAAGCAAAAGTTCTTCATTTAAGTAAAGAGGGGCTACTTTTTCGCATAACTTACTCTTCCCCGGTCCTAAAGTGTGTTGGCCTGGCTGAGGCAGAATATTGCCTAGCAGAAGTGCATGAAGGAATTTGCGGTGATCACATGTCCGCGAAGGCCTTGGCTCATAAAATAATCAGAGAAGGACATTATTGGCCAACGATACATCAAGATGCAGTAGAGTTTGTGAAGAAGTGTAAGAATTGCCAATTGTTCAGCAATGTGCCGAGGATGAGCCCAGTCCTACCATCTTCAGTCTTATCACCCATCCCCTTTGCTGTTTGGGGGATTGATATAATGGGTCATTTCCCCTGAGCTAAGGGTGACTTGAGGTACCTGCTCGTCTCTATTGGTTACATGACAAAGTGTATTGAAGCGAAAACTATGTGGCCAATAAATTAACAGGACTGCATCAAATTCATGGAAAACATCATAATGAGGTTCGGTTACCAAGGGTCCTAGTCTCTGACAATGGGCCCTAGTGTGTTGACTCAGATTTTGAAAATTACTTAAAGGAGAGAGGTATAAAGCACAAGAAGTCCTCAGTAGCATACCCGGAAGGCAACGGACAAGTTAAAGTCACAAACCGAATCCTGCTACGAGGTATTGAAAAAAGGCTACAGGTAAGGAAGAACAAATGGCCAGAAGAGCTGCCCAATGTACTCTGGGCTTATAGGACAAGTCCCTAAACCAGCATGGACGAGACCCCGTTCAAATTGGCTTATGGAATGGAACCAATGATACCCATCGAAGTTGGATCCCCATCTTATAGAGCAAACAATTTCGATGAAGTAGCAGACGAAGAAGGACTCCAGACCAATATTGAACTTATCGATAAGGTACGGGACCAGGCTATAGAGAGGATAGAGAAATACAAGAAGAAAACAAGGGATCATTTCAGTTGGAAGTCCAGGGTCAAAGACTTTTAAGTGAAGACTTGGTTCTTGGTGATACTGAAGCGTCAGACCCGACACACCGGGAAGCTCATGCCAAAATGGGAAGGTCCCTACAAAGTCAAAGAAGTCCTGAGGCCTAGAGCATACAAGCTGATGAACCTGAACGAATCTGAGATCCCGAACACTTGGCTTGGTCTCACGTTAAAGAAATTTTATCAGTAATGAAGAAGGAAGTTTGAAGAAAGCAATCAAGGAAGCTTAGAAGGCTCAGCCTATAGAAGCAACCATGTCTTGTTATGACTTGTTATGTCTTGTTATCAAATTATTTTTCAATAAATGAAAATGATCTTTCCTTTATGTTTGATTAGTACAGCTATGTTTTGTAAAGTTATGTAAGACGCCAGATTATTATAACTAGGGCAGCAACTAGAAAACAGCCAAAAAATAACTTAGAAAAAATTTTCTAAGACAAAAATGGCCAGGTTTGCAATGGGAACCAGGGCCATGCAATCATTCTTAAAGATGAAAAATAACTTAGAAAAAATTTTCTAAGCAAAAAATGGCCAAGGTTGCAATGGGAACCCGGGCCATGCAATCATTCTTAAAGCAAAAGGTCAACTTAGAAAAAAATTTCCAAGGCAAAAAAGGTCAGGGTTGCAATGGGAACCTGGGCCATACAATCATTCTTAAAGCTAAAAAATAACTTAGAAAAATTTTACTAAGGCAAAAATGGTCAGGGTTGCAATGGGAACCAGGGCCATGCAATCATTCGTAAAGCAAAAAATAACTTTAAAAAAATTTTTAAGGAAAAAATGGTCAGGGTGGCAATGGGAACCCAGGCCACGCAATCACTCTTAAAGCCAAAAGTCAACTTAGAAAAAAAAATTTAAGGCAAAATTGGCCAGTGTTGCAATGAGAACTCGGGCCATGCATTCATTCTTAAAGCTAAAAAATAACTTAGAAAAAAAATTTCAAGGCAAAAATGGCCAGGGTTGCAATGGGAACCCGGGCCACGCAATCGTTCTTTAAGCTAAAAAGTAACTTAGAAAAAAAAATTTAAGGCAAAAATGGTCAGGGTTGCAATGAAAACCCGGGCCGCGCAATCATTCTTAAAGCCAAAAGTCAATTTAGAAATATTTTTCTAAGGCAAAAATGGCCCGGGTTGCAATGGAAATTCGGGCTATGCAATCATTCTTAAAGCTAAAAAATAACTTAGAAAAAAAAATTAAGGTAAAAATGGCCAGGGTTGCAATGGGAACCGGGGCCATGCAATCATTCTTAAAGGCAAAAAACAACTTAGAAAAAATAATTTAAGGCAAAAATGGCCAGGGTTGCAATGGGAACCTGGGCCATGCAATCATTCATAAAGCTAAAAAACAGCTTAGAAAATTTTTTCCACAAAAACAAAAGCAGAAACTTGGAAAAAATTTTAAGACCTGAAAACAGATAATTGCATAAACCAAATGTCTCAAAGAGATTTAAAAACTTCATCTATGAAACAGATCCGGATTAAACCTTAGTCTGTAACAGCAGAATAAAAATTAAAAATAGAGATTACATGGGCACAGCCTCTGAAAGCAAACACAGTTACTAAACCTGATTTTGATCATTATCACCATGAGTAAGAAAAGCAGGGTTGAAGCTAGGACTCATGCCATCATAGGGTTCGGGCTCCCCTTTTCCTTCTTCAACAGAGGCTTTAGCAGCAAGGAATTCGGTAATGAAACTATTCCAATCAGCCAAAGGATTAGTTTTCATATGCTTCTCGTCCACAATCCAACAACTGAGGATCTTCGGAGCACCGGCACTGGCCATAGCCTCATCATATTCCTTGAAATTTTTAAATTCCGTAATAATGGATTCTTTGTCCAGCTCAGTCTTCTCCTTCAGTTCCCCGAGTTCCCTTTTTAGCTCGGTCGTGGCCTTCTCAGCAACTTCAGCCCGGGCAGTGGCAGCATCAAAGTTTGACTTAAATCCGGACTCCTTCTTTTAAAATGAATTCTTCAACCCAGGTATGGAAGATTCAAGCTCAGAAGCCCGAACTTCTGCCTTCTTTTTGTCAAGTTTTAAAGCGTTTATTTCGCTATATGTAAGGTCAATAGACCCGGAGATATAGCCACCCAGCAGCAATCTTCATCACAGACAATCTTCTCAATCTTCTCATAGACAATCTTCTTAATCGTAGGATCCACACCAGACCCGGACCCTCCAGCAACATTAGGACCAGGGTTCTTGGTTTTGAAAGCCCTTCCAAGATTTTTCAATGCAGAAGCATTCGCTGAAGAAGACATGGTTGACTCAAAGTCCAAGTTATAATATGGCAAACCTAAAAGAAAGATATACACAAGTCAAAAACAGTGTAGCCCGGATAAACAACATACAAGAAAGAAAGCATATAATAGACAAGACAAACCAAGCTACAATACAAACAAACTACTTACAGCCATGGTTAAACATAGTTTTCTACTTCATAAAAGTATCCCGGGTCATTTGGTACCCGAGACACTTGTGCTAAAGCTTCTCCTTTCAAAATGGGTGGATTGAAGTCCCCTATTTCTTGGTCCACAACAATGTGGGGCATATATGAAAGATCTTGCCCTTTTAAAAATATAAATTCTCCATTCCAATATTTCAGCGACGACTTCTGAATAACAGGCCTGGCACGGCCCGGACCATAACCACATTCAGTTGCCCGAAATCTCAACTCATAAATAGGACGATGGTTGGACCGGACTAAGAAAAACAGTTGGTGAAAAAGTTTAAGAGTGGGCTGAAAACCCATCTTATCACAACAAGCGAGGAACCATGAGATCCACTTAACACCGTTAGGAGTTACTTGCATTATAGAAATTTTGTAAACATACTTGAACAGGTGTTTCACAAACTGATGGTACCTCGGATTCCAACCGGATCTAAGATGCTCAAGCCAAACCCCGACATAGCCATCTGCAGGCCAATCGTAGATTTTCTCTCCTGGTTTGGGCCATCTCCATTCAACTTCATGATCCAAATGAAAGGCGGCCCTGACTGCCTTATCCTTCTCAGCAAAAGGAAGATTGGCGAACTTTTCTTTCAGCGCATAAGGCACTTTACTGATCCCCATCTGCGAGAAAGTGCGATCAAATTCGGCCTTGTTATATGGTCCGGGCCTACCATCCTTATGCTTATTCTCATATAAATACCTAAGACTCCTATAATAAAAAGTCTACTCTACAGAAGGCGATTTCTTTACAAAATAATACTTTGTGTCAATCCAGAAGTCATCTGGAGTACTAAGGACACCACCAGTAGGTGGATCCCGGACCACTAATTGTGTCACAGCTAGATTTGAAGTAGACGTATTCTTCCCCATTTCTCTCCAAAATAAAAAATATGGGCTACTTCCTTAAAGATCGGGGTTGTTATCGCTACTACAAGGATCTGACAAAGGTACCAATGGTCCCCTAGCTCGAGCCTTGGTCCGGACCATATACCTATAAGCAACAACCCGGAGTAAGTATATGTTCTGATTCTCATTTTATTTTATTAAACATAACTATAAACCAGTACTGACCACGGGCATTCAGCCTATATCTATATACCCTAAGTAACCTGGGCTATATCCAACCTGGGCTGAAACTCAGTAAACGCAAATCCCATAAACACTTTGTCACAAATCCAAAACAGTAAAACATGAAATAAACACACATATACACAGCTATACATACAATATTCAAACGAAAAATCAAACCCCAAACCCAGAAATCGAAAACGCCAATGGAAATCAAAATTTCGGTGAACAATAACTCGAAAACGTTCATACTATTAGTGTTTGTGCCCTAGAGACAACACTAATATATTTTAGTATAACATATGGATTATTAAAGTTTATATTCCATCGATTATTCCCTTTTATAATTTATTAACTCTTAATTTACTGTGATATAAATGTTAGATTAATAAATGTCCTTGGAATATGATATGCATTCTATTCTCTAAGTACGTGACTTAGAAATTAGATTATGAGAATAGTATCAATATTCCTAAAGGTCCATAGTCGAGTATTATTATTAAAGGACAATATTAATGCATTAAGACTGGTGTGTTTGTTGACTGATGATCACATCTTATTGATCATGGGTATAATGATACTAAAGTCAAAAACACGGGCACATGTAAATGTACATGGTGTTGGATTGACCCAATGTGAGATTCTACATGTTTGTTGTGTCATAAGTAATTCTCACAGTGATAATGATGTAATGGTCCTTAGACTTGAAATAATTATACTTCTATACGAGAATTAATGTACTTTAATTAT
>PHNY01126158.1:332-13675 GCA_003724115.2 Anethum foeniculum | reverse complement strand
GAGCATGGCCATCATCCGTCGTACAGCCAGAAAGGCTGTGTACCGAGGACCTCCGAGGAGGGTTAGATTTCAGCTACCTGAGCAGGTAGGCTTTTTGGAAAGTAAGGAATGCGTAGATAGAAGTGTGTAATAAAACCTGAAATAGTTGTAAAACTTAACTAGTCTTTTGGGTTATTGGTTTAACTTCTTTTCGAAGTTATTCTAATCACACTAAGTAGTTTGTAATAGTTTTATATTTTGTTAGAACCTGTTTCATATCAAACCTGTGATCGATCCAGTGGTAAGGTAAGGGGGGTCGTAGGTATTTATATTTTATTGTTATCCAGGTTGTTTTATATTATTTATTGGTTCGTCACTCCCAAATCTAGACCCCGGATTTGGAGGGTGTCACATCTCTGCTGACTACAACCTTTTTATTGATCTAGATCAAAAAGCTTGTATCTCTTTGTCTTCTGATCATATCTGATAAACACCAATTTCTTACTTTTATCTTCAAGTTTGCTCCTCTTCTAGTCAGGTATATGCATATAAGCTATACTGCCAAACACCTTCATGTGTAGCGCAGTTGGTTTCCTTCCATTCCATATTTCTTGTGGTGCCTTATTTCCCAGCTTCGAATGTATACTTCTATTTTGGATATAAACAGCGCACTGCATTGCCTCTGCCCAAAACTCCTTTGGTATTTCCTTGTTCTTCAGCATAGATCTAACCATATCCATGATGGTTCTATTTTTCCTCTCTGCAATGCTGTTTTGCTGAGGAGAATATGGTGCGGTCAAGAATCTTCTAATTCCATGCTCCTCACAAACCGAATTGAAATCTCTTGAAGTGAACTCTCCACCATTATCTGATCTCAAAGCTTTAATATAACATCCAGACATTTTCTCTACCATAACTTTAAATCTTTTGAACACTTCAAAGGATTCTGATTTTTTGTTCAAAAAATATACCCAGGTACGATGAGTAAAATCATCTATGAAAGTAATAAAGTACCTTTTTCCACTGAAAGATCCTGGGGTAATTGGTCCGCATATGTCTCAATGTAGTAGATTGAGTCGCTTTCTTGTTTTGTATGTCGTTCCCTTTTGAAAAGTGTTCCTCCCTTGTTTTCCATATGTGCAGCTTTCACAAAACTCACCATCAAAAACAATATCAGGTAGTCCGTGTATCATCTGATTTTTTACCATCAACTTCAAAGCTCTATAATTTAGATGTCCGAATCTCTTGTGCCACAATGCTGTCTCACTCTTTGCAATTTGTAAACACTGTTCTTCTGAATATTCCAAATTCACCTTGAACATTCTGTTGCTTTCCATCTCAGAACTTATGACCACCTTACCAGTTTTATCTCTTAATTGCATCTGCTGGCCCTTTGTATGAATTTCATATCTCTTTTGTAACAACTGTCCAATGCTCAGAATATTAACTTTAATATCTGGAACATAGTATAAATCCTCTACTGCTCCAGTATTTCCATTCTTCTATAGAAAACCGATTCTACCTTTTCCCATTACTTGCACTTTCGATGCATCTCCAAATGAAACGCTGCCACATACTCCTTTTAGATTTTGAAATAAATGACGGTGCCCACTCATATGATTACTTGCACCTGTATCCATGTACCATGTGGACTCATTATCTAGAGTCACTCATTTGTTTGCAGTTAATAACAAATTTTCTTTCTCTTGCTTAGTCACCAAATTTGTACATTCTTCATTCTTCTTGTTATGCCAGCACTCTTTTGAGATGTGTCCAAACTTGCCACAAGTGTAACACTCTTTTCCTTGAGTTTTTATTACTGATCTTCCTCTTCCACGACCACCTTGGCCTCGATAATTATTCTGGAAAGGTTGTGTTTTCTGTTCTGGTCTGTACATGCCCCGTCCAGTGCTCCTTCCATAGCTATTAGAATTTCTACCTCCTCGTCCTCGATTTCCTCTATATTTTTTTGTGAACAACATCTTTTCTTTATCTTCAACTTTAACTTGCAAAGCTTCTGCCATGGGCTCTTTCTCTTTTAGTTTTTTCCTCTCTTCATGAGCTTAATTCGAGACTTCCAACTAAATCATCTACCTTCATCTCTGAAAGATTTTTTTATTCTTCTATTGCACATACAATTGTTTCGAATTTGTCTATCAAAGACCTAAGGATCTTCTCTACTATTCTTGCTTCAGTTATCTCCTCTCCATTACTCCTTAATTGGTTTGTTACCTTTTCCACCATTGTGATGTATTCTGAAACACTTTCTGTTTCTTTCATTGTCATATATTCCATTGCACCTCTAAGTGTCTGTAAACGAACTTGTTTCACCCTGTCTGCACCCTTGAACGTCTTAAACAAGATTACCCAGGCTTCCTTTGACATTTTTGCTCCTGCAATCTTCTCAAAAATCGAATCTTCACTGCATTCTGCAAGGCACTTAGAGCTCGGTTGTCTCTTTTTCTTTCGTCCCTTACTTTATGTTGTTGAGATTGTGACAAAGCTCCCAGATTTTAAAGCTCTGTAAAACCTCTCTAACCGTCTCCCAAGTTTCTTCCGCCTTCAACCATGTCTTCATTTTTATGCTCCAAGTATCATAGTTGAGCTTTGTAAGTTGTGGAATTGGAGTCTGTGTATGTGTAGAGCCTCCAACCATCTTTTTCATTATTATTTCTTCTGTGATAGGGCTTCTCCTTTTTCCTAAGCTCTAATACCAATTTGTTGTGTTTTATATGTTGGTGAAAGGTTTTAACTACATCAAATAAAAGAGGAGCTGTTTCTTATATATTGAGAAGTTGTTTTTTTCTATGTTAAAAATCAGATAAAGGTGATCTGTATATATAGGCTAATCAGTAAATAGAAAGATAAATAGATTCTAAGAACCTCCCAAAATACAAGGCAATTAAATAAGATATGTGAAAGATGAACAGGTTTGGTTCATGTATTTAGACTTTTAAGAAACCAGATAGATTTGAGATTACAGCCAACACAAACTCAAGTAACTATCAGTAGAGTGGCTGGTTTCGTGTAAAGATCTTATTGGCAGATTCAAAAGGTTGGTGTTAACAAAAAAGAATGTCAAGAGGCTGGTGTTCATGAGCTCCTGGGAATGATCTCACTTTAGTCTATACTTGAATGAAGTTGGAATCCGGAAAAAATGAACAGTTACTAGGAAACAAACCCCTAGTAACATTTACGAGAAACGCTTGGCAATACACATCAAGGTCCCTACTCATTTTATCAACTACCAACCTAGAGGCAATTGGATACACTCAATCTTCAGCGCCGTTGCTGCTACCCGCTTTACAGCTCATATCTTCTCTTGCCTCACACCTACTGTCAGCTTGCAAAATTCATTAAAGGAGTAAGAAGCACGCAGATGCGCTGGGTGATTCTAGAGGACAATCGCAGACATGATTTGTGCAAAAGACTTCCGTGCAAATAAACAATAGGCAATTCTTTATGTGTCGACTAGTCTCGTGAAAAGGAAGCTGCGGCGTTTCAGAAATCGAAACCGGAATCATCTGAAGAGATTAGTTTTTAATTCTAGCACTTGCATATAAATTACGTCATGAATAATAATTTTCATGCTAACATAGAAAAAAAAAATATTTTGCGACTATTACAGATTTCCATATGGATAAATGTACATGTTTTATGTCATCAATATTTTTATATATTTTGCAAAAGAATATATATTTCAAAAATATTTAAAGTTGGAAATTGGGATATATCACGACTCTTCAGTGCAGTTCAGAATCACTTCCCATTATGTATGTGAAGAGCAGCAACCTATAATCTCAGTGTGCTTTGAGCTTAATTTTCCTGAGTATTTTTAGAAGACATTTAATGAGTTAGTATTCGCCCCAGACACGTCCCCATATGGCACCTCCCCCTATGCAAACACATGGGTTACCAACTCCAAACACATTACAGCCATTACCAATTAACATAAACACCAATAACAACCAACAAAAACTAAAAACTATATACATTAACCAACCAAATGTTAAATCAACTACATTTGTTGATTGTATTACATTCAGCAACCAACCAAACCAAACGTTCAAAGCAAAATAACAGCTAAATGTTCAAAGCAAACAAATAACTAAATGTACACATGCGGATTCAAACCAACACTTCAAAGCATTATTAACAAATACTACTAATTAGCACCACCGTCCCCTTCAGCGCCATCCTCCCCTCTTTATCATCCTCTTCATCTCTGTCCTTTCTGCTCGTGGTGGTGTCATCATTGCCGCCTTCTTGAGCCCTCCTTATAGCCTAAAATAAATTTGAGTTTAAAACATTAAAAATAACACTATAAAACCTAAATTGAGAAGTTTTAAGATTTTACCTCTTGATGCTCCGCCTCATATATTTTGTAAATTGAGGTGAGTATTGTCCGGACATAACGGGTCACCTTTCTAAGAATGGCACTTCAGAAGGCGGCGGCACCAGCTTCCAGATTTTGTTGCATTTGAATTGCGGCGAAGGCGATGTTATTTACTTGCTCGTACGTGGATACCGTATGGCATGCACATGAATTTGATCTTGCATCTTCATTATATCCCGCAAAACGTTGAAAAGTACCATCAGGCACAACAGATCCACCGGAGGCTTGGCTAGAAGATCTGGCATCGTCCGCATGTCGAGCTCTATAATTCACAACAAGATTTGGGAGGAGTGTCGATGCCGGAACTCTTGGAAAACATGCAAGCTCATTTTTCAGAGGTATTGTCATTCCCAATGCTACTGCCTCAAGCCACCATATATAGGACGCTCGACTGCCTCGACCCCCGGGGCATACTAGCCAATGTATCATGTTCCCTTTCAACAATATCCGCATACCTGGCCTACAAACACAAAATATGGATATTATGTTAAACATATATAGACAATAGATAATTAAATACAATGCAACCAAGTATGAAATACTTGCCGGTTCCGGCAACTCGTCAATAGGGACACCGGGAACCTTTTTCAAGTGAAACTTCATGTATTAAAATTTTTTATGTGGTTTTCCCCCCCTTTTTCTTCTTGAAGTCCTATATATAAATACGCCATTAAAAATACATAAAACATGTCCCTAAAAAAATCGAAACTTGGTTACATCTTCATGCTCAATAAAAGCTTTGGACCGGCGCTGTGCTTTGTTTTCCACTTCTTTAGATTCCCGAATACAACAGTTGAGCAAAGCTTATGCGCTGAACTCTCCCAATGCTCCACAATATCCTTCCACCATCCTCCGTCCCAATTACCAGGATTGACCTCCAAAAGCGGCACGCCCTTTTAATTGGTATTATTGTATGTCTTTGATTTCACCTTGTTCATTGTTTTTTTGATGGCAGTCTTCATGTGTGTTACAAGTTCATTGTAAAATTTGATCTTGTCGAGACTCTTATGTGGCTTGTAATAATCTTACAAAAGGTAAGTTGTTGTCACAATTATGACCATGAAAGTATTATGAACACTATGCAACTAAAGAACAAAAAATGGATAAACACACACATACAAAAAACATATGTGTGTATATATATATATATAACTTGCCTTAAATACCTCAAGCTCATCGTCAACAAAAGTTGGCATTTTTTATAAAATATCGGTGAACGTGAACTCATAATTTGCAGCAACTTTATCGTCAATTGTTTGAGTGCGGTCTAAATTGTTCCTTCAAAGTTAAAAAAGTTTTATTAACATAATTGTACAATAAATAAAAACTGTAGTGGAAGTAACGAATACACCAAATATGCATATATAGAGTTATGAAATCTAGATCTGAAAATGGCCTTTTTGAAATACTGATAGTAGATCTAACAACAAAATTAAAATTGGTGAAAGATGTTGCTTTGTTAAGATATATAATATATTGCATAAATATTGCATGGGAGAGGATACAACTTTCATTTTTCTTATTTATAATCTACTTCAGTTGTGTATCTTTGTGATATTCAGATGACAAAATGGAAATAAAAGTCAATGTGTAGTGTATGTTATGAGATGGTTGGGTAGGTTAGGTTGAAGGGGCAATGACATTAGCATTTTATAGTAAAGACGTGCAATTGAAGATAACGATGGAAAAATATGGTTGGGTAAGTTGGGTATAAGGGGCAATGACATAAGCATTTTATAGTAAAGACATGCAATTGATGATAATTTCACTGTATGCATGGTTGATATACTTGGCCTACTCTTAACAAGCACAAACATCCTAGTTAGGTAGCTTTCTACTTCTATATTAATTACTACAAACAATCAAGGCGTTTTTTCCTTTTTTACCAAAAAATCCGAACTAAAGAATTGGTGTTTCACTTGATCATTAGTTATTGAGAGGTTAGAGATGATTTTTTCTTGACAAAGAACAAGTGTTCGTATGATCTTGTTTGTTGTGGATCAAAAATTAGAATAGGTCGGATATGCGAGACTCTCCTAATAATATCCATAAATGACTTTTTTTTAAGGGATGAACATATTCATATGTAAATTCATACGTAAATGACTTGTTTTTGAAATAAAAGAAAACTTTTGGATGGAATATTCATATTATGTATAATATCCTCATTTTTAAATGTATATAGTGTTGATACTATTTATTTCCATATTTAATATCGGGTCATAATAAAATATTAATAGAGTCTCATTGGGTTGTTAATCTTGAGGTCTAGGAAACTCAATATAATGGAAATATAATAAACGAATAAAATGTCATGTATGGGTTACTTGCTCCTAAAGTAAAGGAGAATTGGCCCAATAAGAACTACGTGAGCTTGATTCCTTATAAAAGGATACGTACACTACTAGAGAAATGTCAATAGATATCGGTTAATGACCGATGTCTGGAGTTTTTAAAACCGATGTATATGTGGGTGTAGAGAAAGGTACCCTCTTTAACATCTGTTCTAGGCCGATGTCTAAGAACAGCTTTACCATCGGTTTTGTATAAGTAACCGTTGTCTATTTCTCTTTTTAACATCAGTCATTTATAAAGAATCGATGTGTTAAACTGTCTTGGACATCAGTCCATAGCCCATGTAAAAAGCGGTACTTTTCTCTACACCCACATATACATCGGTTCAATTTATCTTTCACATCATTTATTGGCCAATGTCTAGGACTATTAACATCAGTTGCTTCATATGAAATGATGTAATATTGTTTAGAAAACATCAATCATTTTTATTAAACCGATGTAAATATTTTTATAGACATCAGTTTTTCAGAAGTTTTTTATATTTGACTGATGCCTCTACTTAGTTCAGACATTAGTTGTGTAAAAGCGGTAAATATCGACTGATATCTATGCCTTACACGTTGACCTGTGATCATATATAAACACACACACACACGGAACCAACAAACCAACAACAAAATTTTAAATTCCATTCAAAATACCATCATTTGTGAAACCAACAACACAATTCTAAACTAAGGAGCCCAGTGGTGTATCAATCTGAGTGTTAGCACTTAGGCTAGGCAGTAACATCTCATTCACGGCATTGGCAGACAGGTATACAATGTCCCGGAGACCATGCCCCAACACATGAAAAGTACAGATATATGAAAAATATGGCAGACAGAAACCTCAAACATAATTAGGAAACGCAACATCGATGATTGATCAAGTACCGATCCACAAGTATAAGATTTAGAAAAATTTATAAAATTATTTGCAATTGAAAAGCACTCTAATGCTTATGCTGCAGTCTGCTTCTTCAGTTTTGCAAGTTCTTCCCGGACCAAACTAGTGTTCTGTAAATGCATCATAAAATTAAACAGATTAGCTAAGAGGGTCAAACACAAATTTGTTAAAAGCATAGACAGATGAAAGCTTTAGGCATCACAGGTTTCGAGGACAAACCTTAATCTTCGCCAACATAAGCTTGAACTTATCGAAGTCATTAAGGGCTGCCCTGCATTTCTGAACAATAAATTTCCTTCCCCAGGAGCTGTTCTCCCACTTGTTCTTAACATCTGGCATAATTTAAAACCAGTTATATCCACCCTGCAGCATAATAGATTACATATAAATGCACACAATTAGCTTGAAAGTAGGTTCACCTGCAACCTCCATTGCTTTGACCAGGTCCTTCTTCTTAGGGGCCCTATTGATGTCGATTGTAATATCTGTTAGTGTAAGCCTTTTAAAGTTCATTTGGCCTCTCGCCATATCAGGTGCATCCACAAGGGCCTGATAAGTATAAAGGTGCCGTCAATTTAGACTTCAGAACATTGTAAACTGAAGACGTAATAACTTATATTAACCAGTCCGAATATGAATATCAATAATTTACTTTGCATATACTATCAAGAGGATCAGCAACAGACAAGTAGCATATGGGTAGCAAAGTACTAGTAACAATTCACAAAAATGCGATTATACATGGGTTTGGGTCACTGCAAAACATATTGCAATAGTAAATTAGGTCCTAAGGTCGTAAAGTGTCTCTCCCAAGTGAAATAACATGGCACACTATCATAATATTTTAAGCACAACTCTAGCCTCGTCATAACCTGTCACCTTGATTCGGCTGGAATCTAACATGTATATGTGTCCATTGTCCAAGTATCGGGCTAGGCAATTTTAGCAAAAAAAATAGACATGTTTTCGGCCTAAATTAAGTGTCCACAATGGGCAAGCAATTATAATACTTCCCCAGCATTGACACCATTACCTATGGTTCAACTCATCTTTCATCGACACAAAAACAATATTCTGCACAGAATTAATCATAAAGATTTTGAACTAGTCAGAAATCTCGTGTGGAATGTGCTGCTCACTGCACCAGATAATGACGCTGCATTTGCACAAAGATTTCATCATTCTATCCATAGATCATATGTAAGATCATGAAGTATGAATAGATTTATGCAAGTAATTTTGTGATACACACATACACACATGGGTACTCTTGCATGACCCCTTTTAAGTCAATTAGATTTTAAGTCCTGGTACTATCTATGATTTCAAAAAGTCATATACAACATTGGATGATAATCAATAAGTACAGCTACATGGTTTCCTACTGAAACTGTATCTGCATAACAAGTTCTTTCCTTTTGCCTTCATGGTGTTTGAGATGACAACAGTCAGCATTACAACACACCAAGAACAGGGGAATAATGGATAAAGAATAAAGATATGACACACATATTGGGTGGTATTAAGGATGTGATTGTTGTTGGATTTTATTTAATCTAAACATATTTTATAAATAAGTTATAGCTAATATGTAGCTATAATATAGTTGATTTAGTCAGTAGTATTGTGAGAAGTAGTAGGAGTCAAATAAGGTAGTGGAGTTGAGGTTGTGAGAGTAGTAGGAGTCAAATAAGGTAGTGGAGTTGAGGTAGGAGTTAGTCCCTAAATTATAGCAGCACTTTGTAAGTCTCTTAAATATTTCTGTATGTTGCATTTTTATTATTAATTTGAGTTCTGCATTCTTCTGAGCAATACAAACAGGTGTGTGTTGTTATATTAGTGCATCATCTGGTATCAGAGCATCAGGGTTCATCCGAGAGACGTACAAAGGGAGTATATCATGGAGACAACCAAAACAAAGGAGAACTCAATTGGTGTAAGCTATCCAATGTTGACAAAAACCAACTATGCAGCATGGGCTCTTAAAGTGAGAGTGTTCATTCAAGCCTATAATGTGTGGGAGGCCATTGAACCAAAGGAGGCTAAGGCAGTGATTGAAGAGAAGACAGACAAAAGGCTTTGGCTGTCATCTACCAAAGAATCCCGGAGGACGTATTGTTGGCCATTGCTGAGAAGAAGACGTCGAAAGAGGCCTGGAACGCTATAAAGATAATGAGTCTGGGAGCAGACAAGGTGAAAGCGACAAAATCCCAGACTCTAAAAGGCGAATTCGAAGCCTTGAGCATGAAAGCAAATGAATCACTGGACGACTTTTATTTGGAATTACACGGTTTGGTTACCAAAATCAGGGAACTAGAAGAGAAGATAGAAGAATGCTACGTGGTTAAGAAGCTCCTCAGAGCTGTTCCCTCTAAATTTCTACACATTGCTTCAGCTATTGAACAGTTTGGGAAATTACAAGAGATGTTTGTAAAAAAGGTGGTTGGCTCGTTAAAGGCTCATGAAGAGCGTATCCGTGGTCAGACGGAATCAAGCCAGGGACATCTTTTGTTGACTGAAGAGGAGTGGAATCGAAGAGAAAATCAGGATGGACAACTCTTGTTAACTCGTGAAGAGTGGTTGAAAAGAAACAACAAGGAGGGGACTCTAGGAGGAGGTGAGTATTGTGGAAAGGAAGTGGCTCGTGAGGTTCGAGATAGAAGTAAGATACGGTGTTTTAATTGCCAGATTTATGGACACTTTGCTGCTGAGTGTCGAAAACCCCGTAGAGAAAGGGAAGCACATAAAGAGGTGAATCTTTCCCAGATACAAGGAGATGAACCAGCCTTGTTAATGGCTGAGACATAGAATAGAGGCTCTGTGAATATGCTGTTACAGGAGGAAGCTGTGGCACCAAAGTTACGTGCAAAAGGTGAGGGACAAAGGACCTCTCAAGTGTGGTACTTGGACTACGGGGCCAGTAATCACATGACTGGCGAGCGGGGAAAATTTAAAATATTGGATGAAAGGGTGACAAGACAGGTAAAGTTTGGTGATTGGTCCATGGTTTGCATAAAAGGAAGAGGAGTCATCTCATTCAAATGTAGGAATGGCGAAGAGAAGACCTTGAAAGATGTATACTACATAACGGAGCTCTGCAACAACATAATAAGCTTGGGACAGTTATCTGAGGAAGGGAATAAGATTGTTCTAGACTGAGATTACTTGTGGGTTTATGAGAAAAATGGCAGGACACTAATGAAGGTGAAGAAATCTGGAAATCGAATGTATAAAATCAGTTTGGAGGAGAACAGTCCTATGTGTCTAATGACGAAAATAGAGCAAGACTCATGGCTTTGGCTTTGGCACACTCGGTTAGGCCATGTCAATTTCCAAGTGCTGGAACTTATGTCGAAGGAGAAAATGGTCTTAGGGATTCCACGACTGATTCAACCATCAAAGAAATGCGAGGGGTGCTTAATGTCAAAACAGTCCAGGAGTTCGTTTCTATCGAGTTCAACCTTTAATGCCAAAGAAAAATTGGAACTGGTGTATGCAGACATCTATGGGCCTATCACACCCACTACACCGGGAGGTAATCGATTCTTTCTCTTATTTGTAGATGATTTTAGTAGAAAGATGTGGGTGTATTTATTGAAAGAGGAAAGTAATGCGTTTGAGATGTTTAAAAAATTTTAGGCGTTAGCAGAAAAGAGAACCAAGAAAAGTATCAAGATGTTAAGAACGGATCGTGGTGGTGAGTTTTGTTCAAACAAGTTTGAATCGTATTGTGAAGATGTGGGAATTGAGTGTCAGTATACCGCACCATACACCCCGCAACACAACGGGTGGTTGAACGAAGAAACCGCATGGTGGCTGCCATGGTTAGAAGCTTTCTTAAAGGGTCAAGGATACCGTCGTTTATGTGGGGGAAAGCCGTAAGACATTCTATTTATGTTTTGAATAGATTGCCAACTTGAGCCTTAGGAGGAAAAACCCTATACGAGGCATAGAGTGATAAAAAGCCTGATTTGAGGCATGTGAAAGTATTTAGGTGCATCACTTATATGAAAGTACCAGTTGTGCATGTCAGAAAATTGGACGATCGTAGAAAGCAAGTTGTGTATCTTGGAAGAGAGCCAGGGACTAAGGGAAACCGTTTGTATGATCCAAGCACAAGATCAGTACACATAAGTAGAGATGTAGTGTTCTTCAAAAATGTGTTTTGGCCCTGGGAACAGACACGCATCGAGAAGAAACTGCAGACAGATCAGACCTCTCATCTGAAGCTAACAGTGAACCGTGAAGGTTTAGGTCATTGGAGGAATTATATAATGAAACAGAGGTGATATAAATTCTTGATGAGCTCATGTTATTAAAGGCAGAATAACCTACATTTTATAATGAAGCTTCAGCTGAACAAGAGTGGATGGACGCTATGAAGGCAAAGGTAGAAAAAATCGAGAAAAATGGAACTTGGGTTCTTACAGATTTACCAGCTGGGCACAAACCTATAGGATTGAAATGGGTTTACAAATTGAAGAAAGATTCAGAGGGAAATGTGGTAAAATACAAGGCATGGCTCATCGCGAAAGGGTATGTACAAAGAAAGGGGATTGACTATAACGAAGTGTTAGCACCAGTGGCACGTTTAGAGACAATACAGCTGTTATTAGCGTTAGCTGCAAAGGAAGGATGGGAGGTACACCACCTTGATGTGAAATCAGCATTTTTGAATGGGGAACTTCTTGAGGAAGTGTATGTTACCCAGCCAGAAGGATTTACTAGGAAAGGGCAGGAAAACAAGGTATATCGATTGTTAAAAGCGTTATATGGATTACGCCAGGCACCCAGGGCTTGGAACGAGCGTCTTGACAAATGCTTGAGAGATTTGGGATTTAGAAGGTGTTTACATGAGCAAGCCGTATATACAAAATGTAGAAATGAAAGTGTCTTGATAGTTGGAGTGTATGTTGATGATTTGATAGTGGCAGGGGCGAGTAAGCTTGAGATAAATGAGTTCAAGAAAGAAATGAATCATCAGTTCGAGATGAGTGACTTGGGTCTAGTGTCTTATTATCTTGGTATTGAGGTTAAGCAAGGAAGTGCTTCTATTATTCTGAGACAATCTGCATACGCCAAGAGAATTCTAGAAAAGACTGAGATGACAAATTGTAACCTGTCTAGGTGTCCAATGGAACAAAAATTGCAGCTTGATAAGGACGAAGGAGGCGAATTAGTTGATAGCACTGAGTATCACTGTATTGTTGGGAGCCTGAGATACTTGACACACACTCGACCAGACCATTCTTATGCAGTTGGAGTGGTGAGTAGGTTCAAGGAATGCCCCACAATCAGACATAAGCAAGCTGTAAAACAGATTTTGAGATATATAAATGGCACAGTTAGTCATGGACTGGTGTACATGCTAGATGAAAACAAGAACTCTTTATCTGGGTACACAGACATTGATTTAGCAGGTGATGTAGTGGATAGGAGAAGTACAGGTGGAATGTGTTTCTATTTGAATGGGAATCTGATCTCCTGGACATCATAGAAACATAGGGTGATTGCACTTTCGTCATGTAAGGCCGAGTACATGGCTGCAACTATTGTAGCATGCCAGAGTATATGTCTTCGCGGGTTGTTGAAGGAAATTTTAGGACAACAGGTTGGTTTTGTTAATCTGTATATTGATAAAAAATCTGCAATAGAACTGATGAAAAATACAGTGTTACACGGAAGGAGTAAACACATAGATGTGAGGTTCCACATAGATGTG
>PHNY01126157.1:41482-55368 GCA_003724115.2 Anethum foeniculum | reverse complement strand
CCGAAGGGAATTCACTGGTGACATCTGCATTTTGGCGTACATCTGTTTCAAAATTAATTAAAACTTAGTGGTTTGATTAATATAAGATTACATATATTTGACTTAACACTACATATAATAGCAACAGCCAAAATGTTAGATCAATTTAAAATTATCTTTTAATTAAGATTATATTACTAAGCATAAGTAGACTTACAAGATCCCAGGGAAACATTGAAATTTCTTGAGGAACCTTCAACTATTTGAAAAGATATACACTTCCATCCATTTTTCCTGTTAAATAAAAGATAATCCAAAAGTCAGTACACAATTAGAATTTATCATGATATACAGTATATACTTTAGAAGATAAAAAAAGAAAATTTACGGCCTTACAGAACTATGAAGAAAAACTATACTATTCATCATGACCAAAGCACGCCAGAGGAGGTTCTAAACTTCTTTTCAGTCATTTCCATTATTCCAAACAGGTTTATATGCCTTATACATCTTCTCTAGTTAATTTTTTTTAGTGTAGGCTTGATCTCAAATGAAGAAAATAACATGAGTAATTATAATACCATGTTATACATATGGGATGTATGTGGTGAATCAAATATTTTATTGATCATAATCCTTTGGATTGCTTAAAAAATAACTAGCCAACCAAATTGAAAAAGAAATATTCATTATTCAGTTTAGATTTCAAAAATATTTGACAATTTGATTGTGTCAATCACGATTTTGAAAATTGACTAAAATCTAATTTGATATTTTTAGTTAAGATTTCAACAATCCATTAATATCGATAATATTCAAATTTATTAAAATTTATTATATCATATAATATCACCTATTTTAAATTTTATAAAATTTTAAAGGATTTTAGTATTTATATGATATGATTCTGTGAATATAAAAATATTCAATATACAATTTAGATTTCAAAAATATTATAAAATATTACTCTATCAATTTTTAAAATTCTTAAAATCTAGCAATCCAATAATATCGATAATATTCAAATTTTATATTATTGTGTTATATAATCTATTTTTAGATTATACAAGATTTAAAGAAAATTTAATAAATATATTATATTGTAAGGACCACCTTCTTTTAAGTAAGTATTGTTATTATTACTATTTTCTTGTTATCTGTGTTTCAAATTTATTTCATTATTAAGTGATTCTTAGGTGATAATAGTTAGGTGATAATAGTTGTGCTCGAGAATAATAATAATTTATTCTTAGTTTCTTTGTGTGTAAATTATATTTTTATATGAGTATTTTAAATTTCTATCTTTTGATAAATACTATTGTAGTATTTTATTTATGTTTATTTTATTTATTAAATTTGGTATGACCATATTCTTATAAATGTATTTATTGATGATATTCGTAATTAATGATTATTTTTTATATTTTAATATTGAGAGGTTTGTTTATATACAATATATTCGTAATTATATACTCCCACTGAAGAGATTCAAAAAATTTCCTTCTCGGAAATTAGGATTAATTTCAGTGGCACAATTCCTCATATTTGTCAATTGTTTCTTTCCGTGGCACAATTCCTCATATTTGTCAACTGCTATGAAGAAGCATACCTCATTCAATACCTTCATTGTGTGTGAATTTCACTTGCGCACAAAAAATATTTAGATTCAAGGGGTAATGACCCTCATTCAGATGCCACCAATTTGAATACATTACATTCTTTTGGACAATGTACCTAGTAACAGTTTATCTGCCTTTTGAGTTCCATATCCTTTTGAGAGTATACAAATGGCTTACAGTTTTCTCTAGATTTGGATACTCCACTACTTTACGGTGAGATAGAGCTCTAGGTTATTCCTTCCTTATGTGGTGCTGCATGGCACTATCTCCCTCATTCTCAACTCAACTCCAAAAACAAATGGTAATTGTGTGACACCAAGTTGATATCTTATGAAAAATCAGGTGTATCAGAACAAAATGTGTGAATGTCAAAGAAGGGTGATCAATTCAGCTCTAAGAATTTGGTTCTATGAATTTGGTTGGAACCTCTAGGTTTGACTGGCTCATAGTCAGCTCTAAGACCACTAAAGAAATTTACCTTAGAATCAAAATCACATGGATTCGTGAAGGATATCTCAATAATGTTCCTTTTATAGTCCTATAAGCAATCTTACAATCTCATTAACTTCTGAAAACAATCTTGTTAGACATGACAATCTCATTAGCTCGAGACAGTTTATCATGCATGTAATATGGTTAAGAATTATTCTAAGCATAATAAGATTGAAAATAAAAAGTTTCTAAGCATAGTAAGATTGTATATGACAAATGTGAGATAGGGTCATACCTTTCACATTACCTGTTCCTTTTCTTGATGGGAGTAGATGATGTTCTTACTTGAATAGTAAGGTGCAAGATCATAAAGGAATGCATGTCTCAACACACTTATGTCAAATTAAAATGATTCCACACCAAATATATTTATAAAGTAGAACAAGACTTTTATCATGACATTATATAGTGTATTAGAGTTAATTTAAAATTTTCATGTCAAGAATAAAGTAAACCTGAGAAATCAGCAAGTCTGTACTAAATATACTATTTGCCTGAAAAGAAATATCACAACTATTATGGTTATGCTACAAACATATTCTAGCACACGTATTAAGAGTCATAAATTGGAGTTACACATGTCAAATAATATCAAGATAGTAATATTCAGGTAATCATGACATGATATTATTAGAGCAGGAATGCAACTAGCTGTATCGGTGTAGCTGTATCGGTGTAACCCAGGATTCACTTATGAGAGAATATACATCATATATGTGCTAAAATAAATATCAATATCATAAGTATTTGCGTCAGAGAAAATATACAGCAAAAATACACTCAAACACTTATATATTGCTTCAATTCTAAGTTAATTGCCACATAACATATAGCATGCAAAACATGGAATTAATTACCTTCAAAAACTATAAAAATGAATGAATATACGTAGATAAACTTGTAAATCACCCAATACATTATCATAGGGGTGTGCATTCTTCTTCGTTCTGCTCCCCCTGAGTTGTTGCTAAATCAAATCTATGATTTGGTGCTTTGAGACAATAATCACAGAAATTTCCACTAGAATCTAGATCAGCCCTATTGTATTTAGAAACAAATTCAGGCTTATTTTCATCATCAGAAAAATCTTCAATATTAGAGAATGTTAGAGAATGTGAACTGTCTTCTTTCCCATTACTTTGGAGCTTATAGTCATCAAATTTTAATTGAGACATTTAAAATAAAAAAGTTATAACCACTCATGATTCATTGTCCACTAAGTCTACTGCCAATTATGATACTCAACAAGAATTCACTAATTGTTGGACTCTGTGGCAATAGAATTATGTCTGATTATGCTACAAAAATGATTTATACTTTTGTGAATTTATTAGAAAATACATTTTACAAGAATTCACTATAGTCAAGATCTCACCACTATTTTGTGATAAACATATCAACAGAAATTGCTAACATATTTATCGAAGTCTATAGTGCTACAAATATCACCACTAACTATTGACATACATATTAGAAATTTATCGTGGTACTTATGATTTTGATAACTCAAAATCTCACCACTAACTATTGACTAAAATATCAAATATTTATGGTGCTACTGATCTCATCACTAACTACTGAAACAAAGTGTCAAAAGTGTGATGTTGCTATTACTTTAACAATTTGACTTATGAAGCATATGATAAAGTTTAATTACTTCAAGTTCTATAATTAAACTATTGAAGTAAAGACACAACAAATAAATACACATACTTTTAAAGAAATAATCAACTTCTGCATTAAAATATTGAGGAAAAAATGACATTTCTGATTTTGAGGCGTATTTCGTAATGATTCCTTTGCTATCATCTCTAAAGGTTACTATCGGGCCAGCTTACTAGTCCATTTCTGATAGCAGGGCCCTTTCCTCGAACTCTTGTGTATCAACCATTCACTGTTCATAATTCACATGGTTCACTTCACTTTACTTGCACTGCCTACATTATTGATCAAGTGTTCGTTGGTACCCACTTCACTTTACTTGCACTGCCTACATTATTGATCAAGTGTTCGTTGGTACCCAAACCACGTTGGGTCCAGGGGACTTAGAAACATTGGAAAATTTGACATGTTTCTTTATATAATTAACAAGTTTAACATTCTTTACATTATCAATGACTGTTTCTCTGTCACTTTCAGATGCACCAAAAAATTTGCATCTGGGCTCCGTAGATGGTGCCTCTTTCCTAACTTTAGGAGTGCTACAGACTTTGATCTACCATGGTTCTTATGAGCATGCTTATCATGATTATGAGAAGAATTAAGTGACTGTGTGAAATCAAGGTAAGTGTTCATGAAAGATATTACATATGGCATGCAAACTGACTTTTCACACTTAGGAGATTTAGACAAGTTAGGCATGTTAAGAACTTAAGCATTTTTAGTACTGTCTACTTTAACCTTTTTACAAGCATGAGTAAGGTGATAAGCAGAACCACAGTTGTTACATAACATCCTAGGGCCATTACTCCTATCTTGCCATTTCTATTTCTACTCGTTTTAGTCTTGGAAGTAAAGCCTAGTCCAGCATTAAATTGTTCACTTTCACTAGTTACTAATTAGGTTTCCTTGCCTTTTGTTTCTTTACATTCTCTAGATCTTCAACAACCAATTTATGGTGAATGAAAAGAGTATCCTCATCAAAAGATTCAGGGGTAGCTTTCTTGACCAAAGGCTTTTTTTTAGCATTTTTAAGAATATGTGATGTACCTGGTAGATTATTAACTTTTTCTACAGGTTCTTCAACTACATGTTTCTTACAAGATTTCTTTAAATCATCATAGTCTTGTCCTATTCCACATTTTTCTCCTAGAACCTGACTAGCTATAAGTTCCTTTGCAAGATTAGCAGAATTAGTGTAAGCTTGCAAGTTAGTCTCTAATTCTTTTACCTTCTCTCAAAGTTCAGACTCAACATGTTTCTTATTCTTAAGTTCAAGATAATGATTATCATGTTTGAGATTTTGTTTGCGACATTGGTAAGAACTAACTTATCATTTTCTTCATTAAGATTTTTCAATTCTTCCTTTAAGTCAACTCAGTTGCTTGTTAAAGTAGTGCAACAGTTCATATAATTTATTCTTAAGGCGTCAAACTATTTAACACATGATTCGTTTTCACATTTTACCTTAAGATTATCATAAGAGAGTGCATTTGAATATACCAAAATAGTTTTTCTGAAAAAAACACAATGTTCATTCTCACATAGATTTTCCGCAGGTAAAGAACGTACAGTCGAAAATGATACAAGTGAAAAAGAATTGGCCATAAGAGAAAAATTTCCATACTCCTCTTATTCATCATTTGTGTCATCCCAATTTTTTCTTTCAGCTAAGTAAGGTTCAATCGGATCCCAATTTTCCTTTGCTTGTTGAGAATTTTTGCATTCACTGGAAAAGTGTCCGACCACATCATAGTTAAAACATCTGAGATTGCTCCTATCAATCATTCATGTCTTGTATCTAGATCCTCATTATGAACTAGACCTCTATCCTATGTTGCTGTTTCCAAAACCCTCATAGCCATGCTTTCTTTTGAATTTGATATTCTACAGCTCTTCCATTGTGTAATATTCACTTGGATCACTAGCGAGATTTCCATCATCCATCTCAGCTTCAAAGAGAATATCAGCTTTAGACTTTGACTTTTCCACTACCAGATCTAGCTCCTTCTGATCACTTGCAACAAGAGCAGTTGTTTTCAATAATTAAGAGTTTTTTCCTATCCACTGTACCATCACCATATATGATTTTCCTTTGGTACAGCCAAAACTGACCAACCATATTGGTCGGTTTTATGTGTGTTATGTCAGTTGTAAAATCGACCACCTTAACTCAGTCCTTTTTATTTATTCCAACTCATCAAAAATGATGATGTTTGGCCTTTGTAATAGTCATAAATGACGAAATCTATATCAATACCTTTTATGGTGCCCGTTTTTGACCAGTCGATTTTCGTCGATCAGTTTTTATCGGCTTTTCCTATAGTGTGTTTGGGTATAAAATAATTTGGCGTGGTGGTGTACTAGAATCTAGTTATGTAACATTAACGTTAAAATTTATTGATATTCCTCCGATTTATGGTAAATTAGTGGTAATAGTATGTGAATGTAAAAATCTAAGTCTCGAAAGTATTTAAATGACATATACCCTTTTACACGGTCTAAGTGACCTATATGATGAAGAGGGATACATCAAGATAACCTAGGCTCATAAATAATGTATAAATACCAATTTATATAGTATTTGACAAGTAAATAAGAAAAAAACTTACACCATATGAAACATGTTGGAATTTAATATTGAACTTATTATTTAAGTATTTGTTTTCACGTCGTTATTGGTATGCCCTACTGGTGTTTATGGAAACCCTAATGTACCCATCGTTGGTTATGAAAGTGGTCCTCCCGGTGAAACTAAAAATGCATACATCACTCAGTCTTCCTCAGGATATAGTAATATGGGTTATGAAAATACTACTAGGGATGCTTGAGGTTCCACTAATGGTGGTGCATGGGCAGGTGGCTCTAATGGTAGTGGAGGGATAGGTGACTCTAGTGGTGCAGCTATACACACATGTCAATCTCCAAGTGGTGTCAGATGAGAAAAGGAAAATAGGAGATATGGTGGAGCTGATGGATCTTATAGAAATCCAGATGCTTATGATGCAGTTGAAGGTTAGCTTAGCAGTAGCGTGAATAGTAATTTAGGTACTGATGGAGAGCTACAACCTGGTGGTGGCGGATACATGGGAGCTAAGAAGCAAGGACACGGTTGCGGGAGTGCGAGAACGTAGTGCGGGGATACTAGAATTCGACAAATCTAATAATTTGGGGATTCGGGTGTGGGGGGACAAGACTTATATATAAAAAAAAAAACTTCATACATATTTCATTTTAATCATATTAAAACCTATTAACAAAACCAAAATTTGCATGAAAATGAATAATTTATTAATCTAGAACACAAAAATACAAGTAAAATCTTTTAGTTTATGCAAAAATGAACATGAGAAGTGATACTTTTTGTACTAAGTAATAGATATGGATACTGAATTTTGTGAAATAGTTTGTCGACATACATTTGAACTGCAATTTCTAAAAATATAATTTCAAATTAGTATTTTGCAAGAATACGTGTGTTGGATACGGGGATAGGTGTGCCCGAGTATTCGACACTGGGACTCGTCCTGTGACCCTAGTGTCCTGCTTCTTAGCATGGGAGGTAGCTATATTTATGCCAATGGAACTTCAGGTTATGGATTTGGAAATTATGAGAAAAGAAATGCATGCTAGATGAACAAAATAAGACGTGTCATATGGGCAAGAAAGTGTGCAAGATGGGCAGATTTTTTTATTTTTTTGAAAGCTATACGGGCTAGGTTGAAGTGTCTAATGGGCAAAGAAGTTGAAAGCGAAACGAGCTAGGCTGATAGCTAGACCGGCTAAGTTGAAAGCCTATTGGGGTCATGACAAGTTGAAGATTAAGGAGGTGATTGTTAAAATTTAATCTTAAACTTATTATTTAGGTATATATTTTATTTAGTTTTGAATGTTTTTGTTTTATCAGTAAAGACTAGGTCAGAAGTTAGTTGCTTATGATTAGGATCAAGGTGACGTAGCGGAGTTCAAGTAGGAGGCAATTCCATATTTTCAGATGCCACCTTTCTAGTTTAATAGTTTAAATTCACAAGCATTATACATGTTGAACGTTTTATTCTTTGTGCAAGTAATATAGAGAAAATGAACCTTTGCTCACAGCGTTCCTCATTTCCAGTTTTACTTATATAAAAGACAGGCATACACTTTTATTCTCTATAAAACATACACCAGTTTTACTTACATAAAACACAAAGAGACACTTTTTGTTAAAAATAAAATATAATTTTGACTATGAAATATTAGAAGTATGTGGGTGATTTTAGAGTATTCTTGGTACATGTATTTTTCTTTTAAGTTCAATGTATTAGTCTAGATGCATCTAATCTCTAGAACTATCTATTGAAAGTTCTAGTTAGTCTTTTGGGAGTCTAGCATTAAAGTAAGAGTCTAGATATTTCTATAGAGTACTATATAAAGCCTTGTACCAAGTCATTTGTAATCAAGTCAATTTCAAGAAATACATTTTATATAAAGTATCTCTTCTCCTAAATATTGAGCTGTGTGAGTTTTTGAGTGAAATTCTTTCTTCCAACAAAGCGTTATCAAGAGCCAAAAGTTCTACTTGTCTTCCAAGAAGACTCGTGATTTTTAAAGAAGATGGAGATTATGGCGAATGGAATGTCTTAATGGCAAATGCCTAAATTCACCAAGGACAACTATGAGAACTGGTGCATTCGTATGAATGCGATCCTTCGAGCAAATGATGTGTGGGAACATGTAGAGAAAGGATTGGTGGTGCCCGAAAATGAAGCGAGTTTGAATCAAGTTCAAAAGGATCAACTTCAATCCCAAAGAAAGGACCAAAAGGTGATCATGATCATTCATCAATGTTTGGTTGATTATATGCTACAAAAGGTGGCTTCCACAACAACATCAAAGAGAGTTTGGGATATTCTAAAATCTTCTTTTAGTGGAGATGCAAAAGTGAAGAGAGTTCGGCTATAAACACTTCGTGGAGAGTTTGAGGCTTTGCGAATGAAGGAATCCGAATCAATCTCTGATTATTTTTCAAGGGTCTTTACCGTTGTCAACCAAATGAAAAGCAATGGATAAGAGGTAAGTGATGTTTGTGGTATTGAAAAAATTCTTCGTTCACTTGTCTCTAAATTTGATTACAAAGTCGTGGCAATTGAGGAGGCTAAAGATATATATGAAATGAGTATTGATGAGCTTATGGGATAACTACCAGCCCATGAAAAGAAAAATGCTAAAAAAGAATAAGCCATTTGAACAAGCCTTGCAAGCAAAATTATCTTTTAAAGATAATGAGGAAGATACACAAGGAGTCAAAGAGGTCGTGGACGAGGACGTGGAAGAGGTTTTGTACATGGACAAAGAAGAGGATGTGGCCAACAAAAGGATGAAAATAAAAAAGATGAAAGATTTTATGAGACAAGAAATTTAAGAGGTCGTGGAAGAGGAAGATATATTTCAAGGTATGACAAATCAAATGTTAAGTGTTATAATTGTCAGAAATATGGTCATTATGCTTCCGAGTGCCGCACTTCAAAAAATCAAGTTGAGGAGAAAGCTAATCTTGTTGAAGATAAAGGAAATGAGCTCACTTTGCTTCTAGCACAAAAAGGAGAAGAAAATTGTGGAGACAATTTATGGTATTTGACAATAAGAACATGTTCATGGATCCTAATGAAAATATGAATGGTAAAGTCACTTTTGGAGACTCTTCGAGAGTGCCCATCCAAGACAAATGTAACATTTTAATATTCACTTGAAAAATGAAGATCATGGTTTTATTTCAAGTGTTCACTATATGCCTAGTTTGAAAAGTAATATTTTGAGTTTGGGCCAACTAATTGAGAAAGCCTACACCATCACCATGAAATATGGATTTCTTAACTTGAGAGATTCTTGTGACAATTTAATTGCTAAGGTGCCTATGACCAAGAATCGTATGTTTATTCTCAAAATTCGAAATGATGTTGCAAAATGCTTAAAGGCTTGTGTTGGAGATTCTTCTTGGCTTTGGCATTTAGGCTTGGGCACTAAAACTTTGAAGGATTAAATTCTCTATTAAAGAAGCACATGGTGAATGGTTTGCATCACATCAATCATCCAAATCAAATTTATGAAAGATGTCTTTTTGGAAACCAAACAAGAAGAAGTTTTCCTAAGGAATCTATGACAAAATCAAGGGAGCCGCTTGAGCTTATTCACTTGGATGTATGTGGGCCTTTTAATCCTCCATCTTTTAGTAAGAATCATTACTTCTTATTATTCATTGATGATTTTAGCCCGAAAACATGGGTGTACTTTCTCAAAAAGAAGTCTCACATTTTTAATGCTTTAAAAAGTTCAAAGCCCAAGTTGAAAAGGAGAGCAAGTATCAAATAAAAGCCAGTCATTTTGTATCGAGGAGGTGAATTCAATTCAAAGGAGTTCTTAAAATTTTGTGAAGATCATGGAATTAGACGACCCGCAACTGTGCTAAGATCACCTAAACAAAATGGAGTCACCGAAAGAAAAAATAGTAGTATCCATAACATGGCTCGGAGCATGCTAAAGAACAAGAATATGCCTAAGGAGTTTTGTATCGAAGCGGTAGATTGTGCCGTCTACTTGTCAAATTGATATCCCATGAGAAGTATAAAAGACCTTACTCCACAACAAGCATGGAAAGGAAAGAAGTCATCTATTGCTCACTTACGAGTTTTTAGAAGCATAGCCTATGCACATGTTGATGATGAGTTAAGGAAAAAGTTGGATTTTGAAAGTGAGAAGTATGTATTTGTTGGAAATGATGCAACAGCAAAAGGGTACAAGCTTTACAACCCCATTAATGGAAAGGTCGTTATTAGCCGAGATGTTGTATTTGATGAAGAAAGGTCATGGGATTGGAGCAACCCACAAGAAGATTACAATTTCTTCCTTTTAGTTGATGTAAAAAGTGAAGAAAATTATGAGCAACATATCACTCCTCCTACATCACCACGATAAACAAGTGATGAATAAGCAAGTCCCTCATCTTCTTAAAGTAGTAAGACACCTCCAAGGCGTTGTAGAAGTCTTGAAGAAATAAATGATGACACGGAAGAGGTTCCCGCTATTTTGGACTTAACACTTTTTTGTCTTCTAGCGGAAATCGAACCAACAAGCTTCATAGAAGCCGTGCAAGATGAAAGGTGGAAGAAAGTAATGGATGAGAAGATTTAGTCTATCAAGAAAAATGACACATGGGAGTTAGCAACACTTCCAAAAGGACAAAAGGCTATTGGTGTGAAGTGGGTTTATAAGGTGAAGTAAAATGCTCAAGGAATGGTTGAAAAATATAAGGCAAGATTGGTTGCCGAAGGCTACAATCAAAGACATGTAGTGGATTATGATCAACTTTTTACCCCGGTTGAAAGAATGGAGACTATAAGGCTAATCATCTCTTTGGCGGCTCAAAATGGATGGAAAATTCAACAAATGGATGTGAAGTCCGCCTTCTTGTATGGGGTTCTTGAAGAAACTGTGTATGTAGAGCAACCTTTGGGATACATCGTGAAACGACAAGAAAGAAAAGTGTTAAAGTTAAAGAAGGTCCTATACGGATTGAAACAAGCGCCAAGGGCTTGGAATGGTAGACTTGACAAATACTTTAAAGCCCAAGGATTTTACAAGTGTCCTCATGAACATGCTCTATATGCCAAGGTTACAAAAAATGGTGAATTTCTTCTTGCGTGCTTTTATGTGGTAGATTTGATATTTACGGGCAATAGTCCAAGTTTATTTGAAGCAAGACATGGCAAGAGAGTTAGATGACCGATATTGGGCTTATGTTTTACTATCTTGGCATTGAAGTGAAGCAAATGGATGATGGGATACTAATATCACAAGGAAGCGAAGAATGTGAGAAGGTGGATCCTACTTACTTTAAAAGTCTCGTGGGAAGTTTGAGATACTTGACTTGAATGAGGCCCGACATACTTTATAGTGTTGGACTTGTTAGTCGATATATGGAGACTTAACAACAACATACTTGAAGGCGGCCAAGAGGATACTTCGTTATCTTAAAGGTACAATTGATTATGGATTATTATATCGTCATTCTAATGAGTTCAAACTTGTTGGTTATGGTGATGGTGATTGGGCCGGTGACATTTATGAACGGAAGAGTACCACTGGATATGTGTTCTTTATGGGTGATACATCTTTCTCATGGAATTCAAAAAAGCAACCGATTGTTACCGTATCTACTTGTGAAGCGGAATTGTGGCGGCATGCTCTTGTGTTTGTCAAGCTATATGGTTAAGGAGAGTTTTGGAGGAGGTCAACATGCCACAAAATGAGTCCATGAAAATATTGGTTGGTAACAAGTCGACTATAACTTTGGCGAAAAATCCGGTGTTTCATGAACGGAGCAAGCATAATGACACTAAATATCATTATATTCGAGAGTGCATTGAAAGAAATGAAGTGGAAGTCAACTATGTGAAGTCCCAAGATTAAATAAGTAACTTCCTTACAAAGCCTCTCAAAAGTGACGTCTTAAACAAATTTCGTAGCCTACTAGGGATAGTCAAAATTAAGGGGGATGTTAAAAATAAAATATAATTTTTACTATAAAATATATGAAGTGTGTGGGTGATTCTAGAGTATACTTGGTACATGTATTTGTCTTTTAAGTTCAATGTATTAGTCTAGATGCATCTAATCTCTAGAACTATCCATTGAAAGTTCTAGGGAGTCCTTTCGAGTCTAGCATTAAAGTAAGAGTCTAGATCTTTCTATAGAGTACTATATATAGCCTTGTACCAAGTCATTTGTAATCAAGTCATTTTCAACCAATACATTTTATATAAAGTATCTTTTCTCCTAAATATTGAGTGGTGTGAGTTTTTGAGTGAAGTCCTTTCTTCCAACACTTTTATTCTCTTCAAAACATACACTAGTTTTACTTATATAAAACACAAACATACACTTATATTCTCTACAAAACACATTGATATGAAGTTCTTGTATACGGCATGTGATGCACGGACAACTTGATTCATTTACACGCTTAACTTCAATAAATTGGATAGTTGAATGTAAAAGGATGCTTCACAAAGACATAACCTTCCCAAATGTGAGCAAAACGAACAGAAAGAAAATGAGTGGATAGAAAAGAGCATATCCTTATTAACTTAGGGCCATACTTAAAAAATATGAAAAATTAGAACAGCTTTTGTGTGACTACTAAATTTACCCAGTACAAATACATTTAACATATTACTTCTCAAAAAAAGTCTATACTTATTTATAGAGTAAATATACTTATCTTCTTTTAAATGGGATACAGAGTTAGTTATTGAATGATCTCCGATATATTTAGGTTCTGTTTCTAGTTTGAGTTATGAATATGTATGTCCTGTAACTGTGTAACTTGCTATTAAAATAATTTATTAAGGTGTGCTAGGAACTTAATTATGTTACATGCATGTAAAAGTTCTGCTAGTAATTTATCAAAAAAAGGGGTTCGCCGTAGTATATTGGAAAATAATATTTTTTTTACCCTTAGTATAGTGAGGACAAAGTATTTATCGGTGAATTTGTACTTTTGTTCCAATTAAAGTGTATCAAATCTATCTATAGTACATATAAACTAATTATGACGTCATAAGTCTAACACCAACAGATATAACCCTAACTCAAATATTGTGTCTTACAAATTAAACACCTAACAGTTATAACTCTAAAGTCTATATATGAAGTCTACACTGTGCTGTGTCTTAAAAATCATTAGTTATAACCCTAACTAATGCTCAAGTCAAGTCTAACCCCAACAATTTTGTGTCTTAAAAATTAAACACGTAATATTTATAAGGGTTATGTCTAATAATTAAACACCTAAGTGGCTTCTTAAATCTATAACTATACCTATATGTCTCAGAAATAAAAAAAAACCTACACATAAACAAACAAAATCTAACTAATATAAATTTAAAGTAAACAAAATGTTAACTAATATAAATCTCAAGTAATACCTAACTTAATAAAAATTTAACTAATATAAATATAAAGTAATAGTTAATTTTTTTTAGGAAAAGTAATAGTTAAATTAAATTAATCTCTAATTTTTTAAATACAATTTATCATATACATTTACACCTAAAACTTTACAAATAGCTAAACTTCAACCGTATAACCACAACCCTA
>PHNY01126157.1:333-10772 GCA_003724115.2 Anethum foeniculum | reverse complement strand
GTGACAGCCCATGGTGTTCTGCAATGGATTAAAGGCAAAGGCAGCAAGCAACTTCCAAAGGATGTGATACTTAAAGCTGATTCACCTAGCACCTCTCAACTATCTCAAGTCAAGAAATGTATAGGAAAGATGGTGGCTAGAAAGAAGAAGCAGAAGATAACAAAGAAAACTAGAGCCATGTCAAAAGTTGTAGGACTGGATCTACCAGCTTTTGATGAAGATTATGATATAGATTCTATGACATTTCTTCAAGCTCAAAGAATCTTTGAAGTAAAGGTGGTTGAAGATCATCTAGAGATTAAGTACACTGATGGAAGAGAAAGGGAACTGAAAATTGGTGGATGGGAATCATTTCACATCTACGATCTTGAAAGAATCAATGCTCTTCTAAACTATGAAGAATTGAATGAAAGATTCTGGAAGATTGAGATAGCCAAGTTCCTGAAGCTGAAGGTTGAAAGAGATGTAGAACTGTGGAGATTAGGGGAAGAAAGGAGACTCAAGAAAGAGAAGAAGATAGAAGAGATGGAGGAGAAAGCAAAACTACTAAGGGAGAAAGGAATGTGCAGAGTCAAATTCAATCCTTATGTAGTTGAGTACAAGAACCCACAGGGAAGGAAGAGCAAACTTAGAATGGATTATCTTGATTCCTATGTGGAAAGTTATTTGCAAGCAGCAGTGACTTGAAGGACTCACCTCTGGTTGAAGAAATGGAGGCCAGATCTGAGATTTTGCTACATCTTGCAAATATGAAAGCAGCAGAAGAAGCCAAAAGGAAGAAAGCATATGATGATCACTATCAAAATCTTTCTGAACATGAGACTAGGCTGAGATAAGGAAGCAATTCGTAAGATTCATGTTCTTTAAGAAAACAAGTTCTTTTTTATGGTGTATTCTCTGTTTTAGCACTTTTATTGTTGGTATGCTTGTTATCAGACATGAAATTGTGTCTAAGGATCTTACTCACAATTTGGGGGAAATTGTTGGGCTCAAGGCATGTCTGAACATCATATTTAACATGCCTACTCTGTTGTGATTTAGTCACATATTAACCTGGTGATTCTTGTCACTAGGATCTAGTATTAGTTTCCCAATGTACTTGTCTTAACATCATGTAGATAGGTTATTTTGATTGCTCAGTTTTAATAATGAGCTTAGAATGTTTTAGCATACACAAATATAGATACTTGTAGTCTGATAGTATTTCATTCTGGAAGAAGTTCAAGATTTGTTCATACAGCAGAGTGATCTACTGAGCAGAAATAAAATGCAAAATGCTTCTAAGTCCTTATGTAGAGAAGTCATAATTGCCTATGTCGTGAAATGCTTAAAGCTGAATTATGGAGTGTTGAGATCGCAAAGTCCCTATGCGTCTGTCGTGAAGTCCAGTTTTTGCCATATAGCAAAGTCCTCAAGTCATATCGCTAAGTACTATATAGCAAAGTCCTCAAGTCATATCGCAAAGTACTCAACATGGCTATATCGCAAACTCCTCTGCACTGTCATATATAGCAAAGTCATATGCACACTGTGTAGAGAAGTTCAAATTCCGCAAAGTCCAAAATAGCTGTATGATATGTCTAGAAAAGGAGGATGACTGGAGTTCACTACATCAACACATAGCCAAATTTGAACAAGACAAACGAAGGTACAAGATAAAGAAAAATGAAGACAATTACTGGGAGCATCTGTACTGGTCTGTGGTCCAGAGACAGATGGAAAATCTACAACTCAACATGGAGAGGAAGAAACGGAAAAGAAGAATCTTTTGGTGGTCCTGACCTGCACAATCGTACCTCATTACTAATCTGTTAGAGCTGTTCTTGCAGTGAGGGCAATTGTGTAAAATAGGAATGTGCACTAGTTTTGTATAGGTAATATATATCATACATATTCTCATTAGCCAGGAGAGAGTGAACAACATAGTAAAATCAGATCTGTCTTTTCTTTATCTGTAAGAAAACAAAGAATAATTAGTTCTTTAGTTTTGAAGCCAGAATTTTCATTCTGGAAGCTGTAGTATTCGATTTACTTGTATAAAGTGAATTGAAGTATTTTTGTGTGTTCTTGTCCTTACATTTCTGCATACATACACAGTTCACACAAAACAGCAAACAAATTTTAGAAAAACTCATATCAGTTTTAAAACTATCCATTCACCCCCTCTATCTAGTTATTTGTGCTACTCATAGTTAACAGTTTTACGAGCAGGGGACGCAGCAGATGCTAATGAAAGTTCTGATGATGAACCTGAAGGTTCCATCAAGGTTGATCTTCTTTCAGATGAAAATCTTAATCCTGTCAATTTTTCTGAAAATATTCCTGAGAAGGAGAAGAGAAAGCAATAGGATGAACACTATAAGTAGAGAGAAAGCAATAGGATGAACACTATAAGTCTCTAACAGCAAGTCATAGGTCTGATGAGCAAGTCATAGGTCTCATGAGTGGTCATACCAAAGAGAAGAGAAAGCAATAGGATGAACACTATAAGTAGAGAGAAAGCAATAGGATGAACTCTACAAGTCTCTACCAGCAAGTCATAGGTCTGATAAGTGGACATACCAATGGAGAAATGCTAAGGGTTGATTCTGTTATCAGACTGCACATGACCATCTGTTAACTACAGAGGAATCAATTCAAGATCCTATTCTCGTTTCTAATCTGAAGGCATCAACAATAATGATCAAATCTATTCATTCAAATCAAGTCCAAACTCAGAATAATCTCATGACTTCTTTTGATGAAGTGAAGCAAAACAGGAGTTTGAACTCAAAAGTGCTTTAAAGCCTATTGCTGATAGACAAGATAAAATTGAGAAAAGACAGGAGGAGGTCTCAACCAAACTTACCTAAACCTAAAGATAATTTATAATACACTACCGTCTTTACCTATTTTGATACAATATAATAAGTAAAATTAAAATAAATAAAATTTTGATAGAATCATCACTATCATATTCCAAAACCTTAAAAAATAAGTTTTTAATAATAAATAGATAACAATTAGGAAATTTAATAGTAATTTTAAAATAATATTAATTGTCGTCCAATAGCTAAGAAATGATGAAAAATATAGTATTTATAAAATTTCTATGTAATACAATTTATTAATTAGATATTTAATGATTTAAAATATAAAAGATATTAATATAAAAACATTATCCATTTGTAATAATAGAATAATATCATGCTTGAGCAAATTTATCAAATCTTATTAAAATTACAAAAATTTGAGAAATTTCAATAATTTGATAATATTAATTAAAAAGGTCAAATAATGTTATTTAAAACAATTCAGAAAAATTAATTATTGAGTTAGAAAAGAGGAAAAGATATAAAAATTATAAAAATCTATTCAATGGGGGCGTTTATGTGGCACCTCTCAGATCGTCTCATTCTATTTTTTGAATATTCTCAATTTTTTGAATAAAAAAATATTAAAAACTACAATTACCTAAATTATTACTAATAAAATAAGTCAGAATAGGATTCTATCTCTTAGATTAGTAGACGCCAAGTCATAAAATTCTACAAGGAAGCAAATTAAATTATAGCGCATAAGATAAATTAGAATCAGATTCTATTTATTCGATAAACTGCAATTACCTAAATTATAGCTGATAAGATAAGTCAGAATCAAATTCTATCTCTAAGATTAGCAGACGCCACATTAAATTCTATCTTTAAGGTATTTAAAGCCCAATTAATCTCCCAAGACTTTAAAGGAACTCACCCTTCTTTTTCAGAAACACATCACCTGCGTCTTGACTTGATTCATTCTTGGTTCTCCTTTAACTATATGTGTTATTGTTTGATTGATTTTATGATTTTGGAATGATTGATTGATTTTGTGGTTCAGGCTTTTCTCCGCGTAGAATTAAGGATGTTACGAATTTGTTAATTTTAGAGGTTTGTTTTATTATTTAGACTATTTAATAGTAAAACATATTATATGGTATTTAAATTTAAGTAATTAACTTTTATTATTTTATATAAAATATAGTCAAAAAGATGTTGTACTATCATATTTAATAATAATTAATATTTAACAATTTTTTAAAAATATTACTATAGTGTCGCCGCGAAGCGCGGCTTATTGTTGTAGTTTAGAATAAAAATATTAACTATATAATAATATATTTAATACTAATATGATTATGAGAAATAATAGTATTTTCAAAATAAAATTAATAGTCTTCCTACAGCTAATGTATGAAAAATATTGTAATCATAAAATTCTATATAATACAATTTATTATTAGATATTTTAATGATTCGAAATATAAAAGATATAAATTTCATAATATGATCCATTTATAGTAATAAAATTATATCATGGCTTAATCAAATTATTCAAATTTTGTTTAAAATACAAAATTTTATGAAATTTTAGTAGTTTAATAATTTTTTAACAATATGTCATACTAAAGTTTACCAATATCAAATTTTGCGAAATAATGAATATATGAGTAAATAATATCTAACAAATTTAATAATTTAAAAAGTATAAATGTTAGAAATTTCATTATAAAAATTTAATAGAAATCTAATAATAAGTATGAACAACATTAAATGTATATTTTTAGTTATAATTCTTAAAAATTATTAAAGTTAAAATTATATTAATATAAAACTTTAAAGAAAACAAAAAAATATTTTTAAAATAAATAAAACTAAGAAAATTACTTATTTTAACAATTTGTAAAATATCTGCACCCGTATAAAGCGAGTAGGACTTGAATTTAATTTTGTTGGAGTATATGAACTCAAGTCAAGTATACCAAAATTTCATTTTAAGTGATTGACTTTCTTTGAATGGCATGTTTGGATTTTTTAAAATAATTAGAACTTAAGTTGATGACAGTTAAATATATAAACTCAAAAATCCATCCTTTTAAGGAATTCCATGTTTCTAAACTTAATCTTAGGGGGAAAACCATTAAAGTTACCATTGGATCTCATTAAGCAACCAATTTACCAAACCCATAACATACTTGCGAGTTTGACGAAAAGAAAATTGATCTTGAGGTGAATGAGGAGTACCGACAACTTCAAATGCTTCACTATGTGCTTTCAAAATGCAGTTTTCACCTTGTCGAGAAGTACTGTCTTTGAATTTCACTACAAGAAAAATGGCCTTTTCGTACCAACAAATTGGTAGAAAAAGGCCCAAAATCTATAGGAAATCCACATTTTCTATAGAGAGGGGTCGGTAGGAAATTCCTAGGTAGGAAATGACCTTTGGTAAGAAATGATACTTGCTGGTCAACGTGGATCCCACATGCTGACATGGACTTCCACATGGCGCTGACCCAAATGCCACGTCAGATGCCACATGAGCTGAGATGTGTCGGGGGACCCATCTTAGTCAGATGCCAAGTCAGCTGACACATGTACCACTGCTAACATGTGGCCCAGGCTCATTTCCTACTGATGTTCGGTAGGAAATGAGCTCAAGACATTTCCTACCGAGGTTGGTAGGAACTAAAACAGATGTCATGTTAAATGTCATTTCCTACCTACTATTTCCTACCACCGTTGGTAGGAATTCCTGGGTTTTGGAATGGTAAACACGGTAGGAAATGATATGAAAGCGGTAGGAAATACGTTGAAGACGGTAGGAAATAGCTTGAATGCGGTAGGATTTACTGGGTTTAGAATGGTAAGGATAGTAGGAAATGCTTTGTATGCGGTAGGAAATCCTGGGCATTTTTTTTATAAATATTTTAGTTTTTTCAGTTCCCTGCTAATCGTAAATCGCATACCAATTCAATCAATATAAACCAAAACAAAACATAAATTTCCAAAAACCAAAATACCAACGCAAAACATATTTCCATTACATACAAAAATTACGTGTCATAATTATAACACAAAAACCAACAAGAATCCACAACTAATGTCATTACCAAAATAACGCATTCAACAACTTCCACCTTACATCAAGTAATTTATTCAAATAACTTCCACAACTTCCACCTTATCACACCGTAATAACGTATTCAATAAATTCCACCATACCAAAATACCAACGGCAACCAAAAACCGTAATTGTTCTACCTTTTACCAACATATTCAAGCAATTCAACGGAACCAAAAACTAGAAATAGCGATAATTGTTCTAAATAGTACCAAGACGACCATGAAAAGCATTAAATGTGAAAAAACTGTTATCACCAGCAAAAGACTATTAAAAAGCTTAAATATCATCACCGCCAACATTGTCATCATTGTCGGATCCTTCACTTTCATCAAGGACAGTTGCCTCATCATCCTCCACTCCGATAGTAGCCTCGTTGATGTCCTCGCCATTGTCCGCTCCGCCTTCTCCAACATTTTCTTCACCAGCAATGCCCTGAACTTCGTTGTCCACGTCACTTTCTTCCGTGTAGTCTTCTTCATCCAAACTAGCATCTGTCTCTTCCTCATTATCATTAACTACCTAGAGTTTTAGTAAAAAAAGTTCAAGGAGTTATAAACCATCTCATAAATAAAAATTAGAATTAAAAACATGCTATGCTTAAAAAATCAAACTACCTGTTTATACTTTTCAAACATGTCAGTAACAATATCTGACACAAGATGTACAAGTTCGTTGAAGATCATATGCGAGAACTCGCTCCGTGCAATCGGTTCACCGAGACTCAACGTCACTTTAGTCAGGGTATGGAGTTGCTTATCATTAAGCTCTCTTTGGTATGCATCTGGATCATTTTTCAGAATCTCGGAGACAACTTTAAAGAAAGTTTCATTTGGGATGTTGCGTCTAGCAGAGCTAGAGGAGGCTTCCTTCGAAGGCCCTGCACCGTTCGCAATCCTCTTCTGATAGTTGTAAGCCAAATCTTTCATTAGCTGACGAGCCGGAATACGTGGAAAGCCAACAAATCTATTCTTCTTCGGCTTGCTAAGCCCTGATGCTGTGGCCTGTAACCACCAGTCAAATAAATCCAATATGTTCTTAGAGTGGGTCTGATCAACCCCATTCTCAACTAAGATCGATGCATACCGACCCTACACCAAATATTATCAGTATGTTAATATACTATCATATGCTATAGAGACAAATGGATGTAGTACTTGCAATAAAAGTACTGAAGAAATCACTTAAAACAAGCATATGTATCATCACAATTAAAATTCTTACAGCAATTTCCATAGCTGCAGGAGTGGTGTAGCTTAGCGGCATTCAATTCTCATCAAGTTCCGAACCAGCGCGAGTATGAGTTCGATTCCAAATATCAAGGCACATAGCCTTCTTTCCACCTTTCTCCTCCGAAATCATCTGCAAAAAATTCAAGTTAAAGTGAATTTGTGGTCGAAGGTTGTAAAACATAAACAAGGATACTAATTGAGTAATTTGAAAAGTAATGAAAATAGATAACCTTAGAAACTTCCTCGAAAGGTCTTGAACCTGTGCTGTGCAAATTTTCCACCTTCATCCTATTTTCAACCCCCACCTTGGATCTCAGCAGATGATCCTCAAACTTCCAAAACTCTATCAAACCAAGCCAAAATTCCAAGTTAGAATAAGCTGGGCATAGTTCCTCCAACGGCTTTCCAGTTTTACGTGCTTTCGCATATGCTCTTGCCTTTTCTTCAGACATCGTCCTCTTACAAACAGCCTTTATGTGCTCAAATACGATTGCTTCCGATTGTAACCGGATTTGACCCTTTTTGTGCCTAAAATACCTCTGCAAAAGAAGACATTTACACGTGAAATTATAAATGTAAATAGTGAACATAGGAATGTAAATAAAAGAAAATAGTGTGCACATACATAAAATTCATCTGAAACCTTCTCTACAAATTCAAGATGCTTATCCTCTAAATCTGTCCATGTGTAGGCCCCCACCGGCCTAAAAGCATGCATTGCACCCAAGATTGTCTTCTTCGCAGTATTATTCCTAATACTGCTATATATATGCACACATATATGAATGCGCAATCATTATTTATGAATAAATAAAACTCTCCCATAATTAATTACTCATTTATTACACTTTAAATGGCACTATTAATTAATCATGAATTATCAAACATAAGATATCCCTATGATGATAGAAGTATAATAATGTCCCAAACCTTTGATGCACTATAATCTCACAAATGTCCCAAACCTTTTCTACTAGCTACATTTGTTCTTATACTATGTATATAAATAAATGTCACTTCATAGTAGAAAAATGATGCAAATAGTATATATTCTATAAGAATGGAATAACTTGCATCCCATTCGAAATGTCAATGGGAGTCAGATGTGCCGGATATGGCTTGGCAAACATTCTTTGAGAGTTCGATCTCGGCTTTGGGCCCCTCCACTTAATACCTTCCTCCCTTGTCATTTGGCGATAACTTTCCTTAAAAACTTGTATCTTTTGCTTCCTTGTCATGACTTTCTTCCCTTTACCCTTATGCTTGCCATTCTTTTTCCTAGGCGCCAAACTTCCTTTGCCCTCTTTTTTTGTAACATTTCTGTCCTTGTCTCGTTGTTCCGGAACTTGCTGCTTGCCATTGTCTTGTGGTGCCAAAACTTTTATTTTGCCCTTGGCCCTTTGTTCAGGAACTTCATTATCCTCAATCCGTCTTCTTGGAACTTTTTTCTTGTTCATGTCCTTTTGCGCATTTCCTCCCTTAGTTCTTGCCATAACACTAACACAAACGAAAAAACAATATAAACACATATTTACACATAAACAAGAAACAATCAAATCAATATGCTAACATATACACAAAAATATGAACACGTATATGAACTAGGAAAAAGAACACTAAAGCAAGGGAAATACAGAAACCCCTGAACTAGACTTAAACTTGCTTAGCAACGTAAAAGTAAATGTATATATGAGTATATAAGAGATCGATTACTGGTTCTATACTGCTATATATGCATATAGGTTTAAAAGGCATAGTTACACAATAGTCATGGGTACGGATACACCTTTACCACGCTATCCCTTGATCACACAGTACAACACACCAATTCAAAACTAACAATATAATACTTACTTAAAACAAAAAAATCAATATAAAAAGATCACGATTGACGAACACTCAAGTGTTGCGATAAGCTTGCAATACAAATGTATAACTCTATGATTTTGTATAAATAAAGAAAAGGGGCATACAAAAAACACAAAATACACATAAAGAACATGGGTGGACACACAAAATCTCTCTGATTTGTATAAACTCTCCAATTTTATATGAGGGGCATACAAAATACACGAACCCTAGAATATAGATGCATACACACAAAAAAATAAAATTAAAATCTAAACAATATAAAAAAGAGGAAACATGAAACATACAAGGAGTTATAAATTAATACAAAAGAGGGTTTATAAACAAAAACAAAAAACAAGGGTTTATACATAAACAAACAAAAAACAAAAGAAATCAAAATTATAAAACACACTACCCATAAAAACAAAAACAAAAACAAGGGTTTATACATGAACCCTTAAAAAAATCAAAATCATAAAATACAAAAATAAGGCCTAAAAATGAAATCGGACAGTTAATAAGCATGAATATGACATATAGGACAGTTCATATGCATGAATAAGCATGCATATGAGGGTTTATATACATGAATACATATACGAGACTCATAGACATGCAAAAAACAAAAAAAAAATGAAATATATAAATAAAAAACAAAGAAAAGATGTAAAGAAAGATGTATACCGTTCAAGCCGAGATGAAATCGGATTTGTGATAGATGAAATAGGATGAAACAAAGCGGCAATGTAGCGAGGGTTTGTGATATGAGAGAGAAATGAAATGATAAAAATGAAAAGGTGAAATGAAAAGGTGAATATTTTGATGGGACTTTTGTCCTATCACTAGCCTCCTATAGGCCAGGCCCATTTCCTACCGTTCGGTGGTAGGAAATGGCAATGATTTCCTACTGAAAGACGGTAGGAAATAGATTGGGCGCCATTTTTAATTTTTTTGGTGAAAATAATGGCGCAATTTGTAACAAAAATGATTCCCAATGGAATCGAACCGTAGACCATCAACACAGTCAACACACTACCTAACCACTGCACCAAGTTGTTTCTTGTGTATAATCTATATTAAATAATACTTAACCATATAAAATTATTAAATTGTCAAAAATATATACTTTTTATTAAATCATCACAAATGAGTTTAAATTTATTGTGATTTCTTGCATACATGATAATTTGTTAACGATGTTGACATCCGTACGGTTGGATCGTCTTAAAAAAATTAAAAAATTATTTGATGAAACCCTAATCTAACCCTTAAATTTCAATCTCCAAGTACATAACATCTACTTTTCAATTTTGTAAATGGACGTTTTTATAAAAAAAAATTATCAATTTTTTTAGTTTATTAGAATAATTAGTATTAAAAATGACATTTCAAATTATATTCATGATATTTAAATATTTTTTATTAAATTTTTAATAC